>CAJQZJ010032348.1:1618235-1655746 GCA_907164525.1 Lophiomys imhausi | reverse complement strand
ATTTTTTGGTATTTAATTTCTTCAGTTCTTTATATATTTTGGATATTTTTTTGGAATGCCTATGGTATAGGGAAATTAACAGTAATTAAAGAGAAAGAATGGAAGCATGGAGAATAGCAGTTTTCTTGTGTTCACTGAGGTAGCCCAAGGAATTAGCCAAGCATACAAAATATATGTGTTGGATAAATGAATAAATACACTTTTCCTATGCTATATAACAATAGTATATTGTGAGAAAAATATGAATTTGCAAAATTGGTCTTTGATGAAAAAGAAAATATATAGATTCTCTATTACAGAGATAAAATTCTGAGGCAAACATCCCTAACACAGTTTTAAATTTATTATTTTTTATATTTATGTATGTATTTATTTGAGTATGTATATTTGTATTTACCACATTTAAAAAAATATTTTATTTATTATGCATACAGTGTTCTGCCTGCATGTATACCTGAAGGCCAGAAGAGGGTACCAGATCTCATTGTAGCTGGTTGTGAGCCACCATGTGGTTGCTGGGAATTGAACTCAAGACCTCTGGAAGAGCAGCCAGTGCTCTTAACCTCTGGGCCATCTCTCCAGCCGGAGTATGTATATTTGTATTCATGTGTATGGGCATTGTAAGATCAGAGGTCAATGTCAAATGCCCTTCATGTTCCTCAATTCTCTACCTTATCTTTGAAGCAGGGTATCTCGTTGAATCTGGAACTTGCTAATTCAGCTAGACTAGTGGCTGTCCAGTAAGCCCCAGGGATCCTCCTGTTTTGGCTTCCCCAGCAGTAGGATTTGTACTGCAGGTTCATACTGCTGTGGTAATGGCAATTGAATTCAAGTCCTCATGCTTGTGTGCCAAGCACTTTACTAACTGAGCTATTTCCACAGCCTTAGAAATGCTCACCTCTTGATCTGCATGCCAGGAGCATGGATATGTGTAAATGTGAAAACTATCCCTGAGCTGCATGCTGCAAATTCATGGTCTCTGTGTACTTTGTTCTATGTGTGGATATGTCCTAGTATGTTGTACCTTAATGTAAAGAGCTTGCATATGGTTTAATGCAGGAGAAGAACTGTTGAGTGTTCTAGTATTACTCAGTTTTACTAAGTCCTTTCCTGTGAATTTGTTTGCTTGTTTGCTGTGAAGATATTTCATGCAAACTTCTCAACACTTTAGTGTCTCTGCTTATCGAACAGGAAAGTGCCTAATGTGACCCTAAAAGTACCATTATATCCCTGCCCCAGACCTACAAGAGTACAAGAGTGTATATTCACTAAAATGTTTTTAAAAAATCATCCAATATTGGAAAAAAGTGAAAGGAGTCGAACTATCCAGTTTTGGTGCTATGGGAACATTGTCCAGCAGGCTTCCTCGCAGACTGCCTGGTTCCCCAGGGAAACCCCAGGATATCTTTATTGGCTATATGTGCATGTGTATGGATGCATGTGTGTGTGAGTGTGTGCATGTGTGTAGTTTGTTTGATTCTATTTTTTGAGAAGGAGCCTCACTTTGCAACCTATGCTAGCCTCAAACTCACTGCAATCCTCCTGCCTCAGGCTCCCAAATGCTGAGCATCCTACCCAGCTAGTATACTTGATGATCTATTAACTATTCATGGTAAGGGACCCCTAGACCTACCGTCAGAAAAATGCCTTTTTCCTTAGGCATTGAATCTAGGGTTTCTCTCATATGCTACTTAAGCACTAAGTGATATCCCAGCTCTGTTTTTATTTTTGATTTTAAGATACAATCTCATTAAGTTGCACGCTGGCCTTGAACTTGTGTTTCTCTTGTCTCAGACTCCCCAGTAGCTGGGACTACAGGTCTGTGCCATTATGTCTGACTTCATGGTTTTCTCCTCACCTTACCTGATTCTGTCATTGGTGTGGTATTGAAGTCATTGGTATTATTTTTACTTTCTGTTCATTTGAAAATAATATGTCTACATTTTTGAAGATTTGCTTTGACTGTTTCCTAACATTTCTGCATCCAGCTGGTGAACCTTGATGTTTAGTGCTGTGTTGTTTGGTGCAGGGACTCTGAAGTGATGGAAGTAGGATGTAAAATCTAGTGCTCTGTTGCTCTGAGAGTCCCCATCATAGGAATCTATTCTTTTGTCTGTATCACCTCAGGATACAGCCTGTTTTATGAGTGTCAGAGTGTCAGAGACTAGAGTGGAATAAGTAATGAATTTGAGGATTTGGTATCCAGAAGCCATATATTCAAGGAAGGCTCATATTCAAGGACCTGGGCCCCAGGGTGCATGTAGACTTAATTACTGTTATACAGTTGTCAGATTTGATATATGCATTAGATGGGCAATTTAAGGGGGGAGGATTAGGTCCTAGGAATATACGTATGTTCAACTTTTATCTGTATTTATAATTATGGCCAAAAAATGTACATACCAAAATGTACTGAAAACATGGGATCATTATCCATGCCCTTCTTGTGGCCTTTCCTTTCCCAGTGCTGTGTCATTACGGAAGACACTGTGTCATGGATGTCTCTATAATATAATAGCCAGGGTAGGCAGGTCAAAAAAGTCTCTGGGGTACTAGTTTGTAGGGAAACTACTAGAAACTATCAAGCAGCAGCATGTCTTACTCAATGGAAATTGATTACTTCAGAATTCCCAAGGCTAGTTGTCTGAGATCAAGGTGTTTGTAGGAAGGAGGGTCAATTCCTTCTGAAGGGAAAAACCTTACCTGGTTTCAAATAGGCAGTAGCAATATTTTATATCTTCTTGTTCACAGAAGCATCATCCTGTGATCAACCTTCATCCCCATTGGCTTTCTTCCTTTGTGCTGTATGGATGTCTGTTGTGAACCCCACGACACTGTGATTACCACATAATGGGTTCTCGGGGAAAGGTGAATGCAGTGCCCTCCCAAACTTCCAGCCTTCACTCTGAAGACAAACAGACTAAGCATTTCCCATTTTTAATATTTGTTCTCTGGCTTATATACGGAACCAAATGGGTGTTTCTACATGAGGCATCATAGGCCAATCACATTAACTGTCATCCTATCACATCACATAGCACAAGCCTGGTAACATGGTGATTATGCACTGGTCACCAGCACGGAAGTCTTGCTCACCTAATCAACTATACCCACGATTGGAGTTCAACTTCACCCTGGCATTTTCCAGCCAGTACCATCTTAGATATCTCCCACAAGTTACTTTCATTTTCATTTCATAAGCTTCCATTTCCTGGGTCACCACAGATGTCTTTTTTTTTTTTTTTTAAACATGAGGACATTTTTGATAGATTAGGGGTTACCTTCCTTCAATCTGATCTCATCTTAATCAATCATAGATATCATGACCTTTTTCAAATAGTGTCATGTTCTAAGGCACTGGAGGTTGAGGTTTCAACATAAACTTTAGGTGGGACAGGGGGGAAACATACTTTATACCACAGTGGATGAAATGGGAGAACTGACATATAGAGGTTCTTGGCAGACTATCATTCTTCCCTGACTTCCCTATTTTCCGTCTCCAATTCTTTTTCCTTCATCGCTTTTATAGTTAAGACAAAACTTATCCTCTTTTGATTCAGGAATATGTCCCCTGAAAATGGTAGGACTCTTTTTAAAGTACCTACCTCTTAGGAATGGTTTGATAAAGACATTAAGCCTAGTCCTGCATCCGCATGGCCCCTCATGAAGAACCCTAAAGGCTCTGATGCAGGGTGGTCAGGGGTATACACAGATTGCTCATTTGTACTTTTTTCTTTCTTCCCAAAGACCAACCAGGCTCTTTCCATTTACTGTGATGTAGATGCTCCCCCCCTCACCTTAGAAACAGAATGGAGATTATGTGGTAGAACAAATCCTCATACTTTATTACTTTTTGTGAATAAAATATCTTCCAGAGAATAGCATTATTAAAATTAATATTGGAACAAAAATGGTTCACATAGATCATATTTTTACATGATAATTTCTCAAAAATGTTTCTTTTTGGGCCATTCAGTTTTTTTCTATTGATATTGGAAATATATGGTTTTTGAAGGATTTCCTCACCCTTTGAAAGTGATCTAATATAAACAAATGTACTATATTTTAAAGATGAATTAAATACAGCTGTAATCATTTAACTCATTTAACAAATTTTTATATATAGTAAATTTACTCATGTTCTTTTAGAACTTGCAACTTCACGAATATTCAAATAGCTACCTCAATATATTCTTAAGGTCTTAAAAAACTACTCAAACAAAGCTCTATGTTCCAGTGTTTCTCAAATCCTCCTTTAAAAACTCATTCATTTAAATCATCATCCTTAGACCGTTTCATGATACAGAGCATAATTTGTATATTTTGGTTGTTTCTTGCAACTGTGCATGATGGTTTTCTTGATGAATGTGGGCAAGAATGATTATAGCAGTGTACAAATATGATTTACCAGCATGTGGAAGATCAGGCACTTAAACATTGATGAGGAACCAGGGGTTCAGAATTCAAGATAGATCTCAGCTGCACAGCAAGTTTGTGAGCAGTCTGGACAACATGAGACCCTGTCTCAACTCCCCATCTCCATGAACAAAGAGAATTTAAGAAAGAATCAGTAACTTTCCATCCTTCAAGTGCAGTAAAAGCTGAATGGGCACACTGGATGGAAACAAATGATAAAAACAGAATCTCCATGGCTTTGCTGATTGTCTCCACCACCACCCTCACCCTGGGTTTCCAGCATGCCAGGCTAGTACTCCAGTAGGAACCTACAGCCCTAGGCCATCCTACTGAATGTTTTTTCTTTAAGATTCTTCTAGACTTCTATCTCTCTCTCTACTCAAGGTGCTTTAATAATGGCATATGAATTTCTGTCTGGCTGTGTTTGTCTTGCAACTAATGGTGCAAATCTTTGGTAGGTCAAGGACATAGTCAGAAACTGGAAGCATGCCAGCTACAAACCTCTTTGTTGTCCTGATAAAGAGTATACAACTCAGAATTCCTATGGTAGTCTCAGATTCATGAGTTAGAAGTTGCTTTTATATACTACTTTTGAAGTAAAGTTTAGCGATTTCCTTTGACAACCTAGAGGACATTGATCTAAAAATATTAGTAAAGCATTTGTGAAGAATTATTTAGATAGACTTAAATCTTGTTTTTCTTCATTAGAACTAAGTTAATACTACATAAAAGTTAAGCATGGTGTGTTCTGTTCAACCTAATCCAAGCATAGCAAGACCCCATTTATTTCCACATCTGCAGAGGATTACCCAACTCAAGATCCTGAATGAGAGAGAAAAAACTCTGTGGAAGAACTTTCCATGTTCAGTATTCTTCATGAAATGGGTATTCAGGATGGTCCTTCCACCTGCCAAGACAACCCCCAAAGTAGAAGACTGTTTAATCTAATGGTGGCACAGCTGTGCTACTTGCATCCTTTGATAAGGTTATGCTCTCTCTGTTTTGTTCATAGTCATTTCCCTTTTGTTTCCCCTGCACTTCCTTCTCATCTCTCCTTAAGCCTGCATCTTTCATGATGTGAGTGAGCATGCACATAGTAGGCATGGAAAGTTGGTTGCAGCTACACCCTTCACTCAGAACAGAACAAGCTGAGGGTTTTCCCTGTGTATACTTGCATTCAAAGTGTTACTGTTTGCAATAATGATAATGATGACCCTATCATGTACTGTTTATAACAATGAGCATGATGATATTGATAATGATGACCCTATCTTGTACTGTTTATAACAATGACCATGATGATGGTGGTGGTGATGATAATGATAATGATGACTCTATCTTGTAGTGTTTATAGCAATGAGCATGATGATGATGATGATGATGATGATGACCTTACTTTTTAAATAATGAAGGTGAGAGTATCTAAGACAGTCTGGGATGTGTGCATGTCTGTCATAGAACAGAGCCAAGATTTAGCTCTTCGCAAGTACTACAAATATATAAAACAAATAGGGCTCTCCAGTGTCAGATGTCAACAAAATAGCATCAGAGAAAAAAAGCACAGCTCAGTACCCTTCAAAGACACAGCTTTTTGTTTTGTTTTGTTTTTTGATTAATGGAGCTTAATCTTTCTGTCACTTTGTTGATTTGTTAATTTTGTTGTTCACTTTTGTTGGGTCTTTTTTCCCTAGTTTAATTAAAATTGGTATTAAGTATTTCCAAATGTAACTCAAATAATGTTTTAGTAAAAGAAAACCAACAAAATGGTAGATTCAATGCATATTATTTCTTCCTAATTTAATGATATTTTTCAGTAGAAATAACATATCTTTAAGAACTATTGATTTACTTATGGCTTAATTTCCAGCAAGGTATTATGTGTACTTGTGAGTTCTCATAAGGCTGGGTGGTATGTTTTGATGCCAAGCAGTATTCTCTTTGGAAAACTCCACATTAGGGAGCTGCTTCATTACAGTACTTCATAAAATCAATACCAGTCCATTCAAAATACTTTCTGACTCATGAAAAGTGGTAAGATCAATCGTGTTCCAACTCTATGCATTATTTTAATGGGTGCTGTCTAACTCCTTGCTTAAAGAGAAGACCAAATAAAGTTAAGGCCAACATGATTTGAGAATCCAAAAAGACTAATGGGAAATAATGAAGAACAAAAAAATGTGTGCACACACATACATATTTGGCTATGTGTAGATAAACCACACTGGTTTTAATGTAAAAGACCTGCAATGTTTAGGGAACAGAGGCTACTTCAGGGCCTTGGCTGAGCTTGACGGCATCTATGAACAGTGTGGAAAAGTCTCATAGAAAAGATATATCTGGTAGGCAGAATTTGAAGCTCTAAATCATTTAAAAATATTTATCTAATTATTTTTTATGTATATAGGTGTTGGCTTCATGTATATCTATGCATCACTTGCATTCCCAGTACCTGGTGAAGGCAGAACAGGAAGGTGTCTGAGAACTGCAGCCACAGATGATTATGAGTCACCATGTAGGTGCTGGTCATTGAACTTAGGCCCTGTGGAAGACCAACCAGTGCTTTTCCAGAACCACCTTTCCAGACCCTATTTACTTATGTATTTACTTTAGAAGACAGGGTCTTTGGTATGTACTTTATTCGGGCCTGGGATTCACTAAGTAGACCAAGGTAGCCTTGAACTCACAGAGATCCACCTGCTTCTGCCTCCTGAGGCTGGGATTTAAGGTATGTTGTACCACCATGCTCAGTTTATTTACTTCATTTTATTTTTGTGTATCTTAGTGAGTGTAATTTATGTGTACCACATGCATGTATGTGCCCTTGTAGGCCAAGAGAAGGTTTTGGATCCCTTGGAATTGCAATTATTGGTGATTGCAATCTGCCTTAGATGGGTGCTGGGAACTGAACCCAGGTCCTCAAAAGATCACTAAGTGCTCTTAACCATGGAGCTATCTTCCCAGCCCTGATGCTCTGAATCTTACAGGCAAGAAAGTGTTCGACTAAAATTCCAGGTTCTTGGTTTACAACCTGATATTCTTTCTACTACTATGCAAGCAAGCCTCTCCAAGAATTTTCAAAAAATGAATTTGCTCCAATTTGGGTATTTCTTTGATTTTTAGTTAGAAGTAAACAGTGTTATTTCAGAATTTGTGTTGTTACTGTAGCAGGTGTAGCATGAAGGGTTAATTCTCCCTGTCACCGTGTCATGCCTTTACCTAAGTGGCAGACATTCACCTAGGCATGTCTAATATTTAGAACAAGCTGCTCACCCCTCATCTTGGAGTTTCTGTGGGCACAGATGAGGGTTCACAGGAGCCTTATTGTTGACATGTGACAAGTACTACCCAATTAGTGATCCTAGGACACTTACATGAGCAACTCCACAAAGCGGATGTTTTTATTCAAGGCTTCAATGTCCTTCATTTCTTCTTCAGTGAGAGAAAAGTCAAAGATCTGAAATGGTGGAAATAGAAGACAGACCATTTATGAAGATGATCAGAGAGTGGAGACAGTAAGGGAGAGCCAGCATCTCTGTGAGTGTGTGAGAGAAGCTGGGTCCCTGTGTGTTCGCTCTTGTGTGCGTGTGGTGTAGCAGAACAGATTATGGAAAGACAGCTCCACCTTCTACTCTGACCTGCCTTTGTCTTGGAAGCAATGCTGGTTGGGACCACACAGACTTACTGAACAGTATGCATTTAAAACATATAATGTTTTATGTTTTAAGAATTCTTCACATGTGAAAAATTCTTATTTCTTCACATAAAACATTGGATGTTATTTTAAATTCTAGACTATTGCCTTATGTACTGAAAAAAAATTTTCCTAGTCTTTAAATTTTCTTTCTTTCTTTCTCTCTCTTTTTTTTTTTTTGGATCGGCATTTCCCTGATGGCTAAAAATGTTGAACGTTTCTTTAGGTGCTTCTATCCCATTAGAGATTCCTCTGTTGAGAATTCTTTGTTTAGATCTGTATCTGATTTTTTAAATTGCGTTATTTAGTTTGTTGATGTCTAGTTTCTTGAGTTTTAAAAAAATACATTTCAAATATTAGCCCTCTGTCAGATGTGGTATTGATGAAGATTTTTTCCCATTCTGTGGGCTGTCATTTTGTCCTATTGAGATTCCATCTTACACATGTCACAATGGCTAAGATAAAAAATACAAGTGACAGCTCATGCTGGTGAGGGGTGGAGCATGGGAACACTCTTCCACTGACTGGGGGAGTGCAAACTTTTTCAGCCACTTTGGGAATCAATATGGCATTTTCTTAGAAAATTGGAAATCGATCTACCTCAAGATCCAGCTATACCTCTCCTAGACAAACATACTCAAAGGACGCTCAATCCTATCACAAGGACACTTACTCACTATGTTTACAGCAGTTTTATTTATAATAGCCAGAAACTGGAAACAACCTAAATATCCCTCAACAGAAGAATGGATAAAGAAAAGGTGATACCTTTACATGATGGGGTATTATCCAACTGTTAAAACCAGTGATATCATAAAATTTGCAGGCAAATGAATTGAACGAGCAAAAATCATCCTGAGTGAGGTAACCCAGACCCAGAAAGACAATGTATGTACTCACTTAAAAGTGGACATTAGCTGTGAAGTAAAAGAGAATCATGCTACAGCCTACAGACCCAGAGAGGCTGCGCAACAAGGAGGGCATAAGGAAGGATGCAAGGATCTCCTGGGGAAGGTGAAATAGAATAGATTTCGAAGGGGGAGGGGGAGTGGGTGGGGATGGGAACAGGAGGGATCAGATCAGGGAGAAAAATGCTGGGAGAAAGGACTGAAAAATTGGGGGCATTTTGGAGGTGAAGGGGAAACCTAGTGCAATCGGAGGAGTCAGTGGGGTCAGGGACACACATAGCCCACAGAATCAATTGATCGGGCGGGACTCATGGGAATTTGCAGAGATCAGGGAGCCTGTAATGGTGTGACCTGAGTCCTCTGCATATATGTTCTGGGTGAGTAGCTTGGTGTTCTTGTGAAAAATCCTAACAGTGGGAGCGGGGGCTGTCCCTGATTCTTTTATCTACTTGTAAGATAGTTTCCTCCTACTGGGAAGCCTTGTCTAGTGTTTGTGTGATGTTATGTGCCTGGTCTTACTCTAGCATGTTATATTCTGTTTGGTTGATCTCCCTGGGAGGCCTGCCCTTCTCTCCTTGATTGATTTTTCTCTTTTCACCACATGGCCTCTGGAGATGGGACTTTAGTTTGTCTGTTTTGTTTTTACGAGACAGGGTTTCTCTATGTAGAACTAGCTGTCCTGGAACTCATTCTGTAGAGCAGGCTGGCCTCGAAGTCACAGAGATTCACCTGGCTCTGCCTCCTGAGCTCTAGGATTGCAGGGGTGGGTTACCGTGTCTGGCTCCTATGAGTTCTTTTTTAAATGATGAAAATTTTGTTTATAATCTATAACTTTTAATTATGTAAGCAGCCTATAAATCTGTGCTCTTTGTAAATCGTCACTATAGGATAATACATATGTATGGAATGGAAAGGGGGAGGTTTCTCTTCATTCACTATCCCATTTTATTTCTCTTTCCAGGTACTGAAGATATTAGAAAAAAAGTGCAGCACACAAATGTATAATCACTCTCTTTCATTACTTATATATTAGTAGTCCTTGTGATTTGTTCTATGAAAATATATAGGTAACCTTATTTTGTATTCATTTATTTTTCACAGGATATATTAACTATACTTACTTCATCCTCTATGGATCAATTTCAAGGGTTCTTTCCAGAGAATTCTTTTCTACGTTATTTATTATCCAGATATTGAAGTAGAATTCCCAACACCCACATGGTGGCTTACAACCACCTATAATTCCAATTCTAGGGGATCTGACACCCTCTTCTGGCCTCTGCAGCACCAGGGATGCACATAGTGCCCAAAAGCACTGACACATATAAAATAGAATTTTAAAAATTCTAAAAAAAATTAAATTTAATTGCATAAACCCAGTCCTAAACAAATTAATTACTCAAAAAAGGAGTCCTTCCATGGATTTACTTTTTGCTCACAGTAGGCTAGTCTCTACTTTGGGGCTCTACTGTGGATCCTACTGACAAATGCAGCAGGCATTGTAAGGACACAGATTTCATGAAGTCAATAAGCTCTGAAGATTTATTTTAATTATAGACACATAGGCAAAATATTTTCCAAAAAGGACAGGCTGAGTTCAAAAACTGCATTGGCAGGTATATCAATATATTTCTATATCTATATAAAATTTGAAGAAAAGAAAAGCCAAGATTGAAATTCTCCTTCAGATGAAAATTATTCTCTCTAGGATCATTCTACAAAAGCCTATATGAAATACAGGATTCTTTGTTGTGCTATCATGTAAATTTGTCAAGTGTCTTTTAAAAAGCCAGCCCTGAGTCTGTTTCTTCTAGGAGTCATAAGCAACTGGAACCTAAATTTTGCTGTGAATCAAATAAGTCCACTATTTTTATAAATTTTGTATTTTAACTTTAAGATAAACTTTAAAATTCTCCCTTTCTGTATTGTTTCTAACTACCATTTTTTCTTGTTCGGTGTGGATTGATTTTCTGTAGTCTTTTTTTATGTCATGGCACAAATTATCTTATACAAGTGGAGATTTCATACTATGAAATTAAATTAACTGCCAGGAAATCATGCCTGTAATCTCAGAACCCAGAAGGTTGAGGCAAAAGTATAAAGAGTTCAAAACCATCCTTAGCCACACAGAAGGTTTGAGGCCAGCATGGACTGCATGTGACCCTATCAAAAACCCAAATCCACCAGCCAAGCTCTTACTATTGTTCTCAAAACCTCTATGTCAGACAGTTTCCCATCAGAGTAAATACCCCACAAGGACTGAGAAGGAAGGATCTACTCACACAAAAGTCCCTGGTGATCCTGAGAAAAGCTTTTCCATGTAGATAGACCACCAGTGTGAAAGTTTGGGTTTAATGGGTCTAAAATAGTAGGGGTAGTGAACAGAGAGCGGATTTCCTTTTCAAGAGGTTGGCAGTAACAGAAAGTGAGCAGTAGAAATGGCCAGAGAAAGTGAGTCTACATTGGCTTTCAGTTTACAAGAGTGGAGGTGTGTCTATTGGTGGGAGTTACACAGCCAGAGGAACATGTGACGCACAGGACACACACAAAAAGGAATATATGAGACTGATGACATACAGGAACACCACAACTTCCAAGAACATCCTCCAGAAGTTACAAAGCAGCCACCACCATCTCTCCACATTTCCAAAGGTAATTCTTTTACCTGAAAGTTTTCATTGATCCTTTTGAGATTAAAGCTTTTAGGAATGACAACCACCCCTCGCTGGATGTTGAAACGCAACCCAATTTGAGCTTCTGTCTTATTGTACTTTTTCCCCAGTGAAGTTAAGAGTTTGTCGTTTAACAAGGGTGGAGAAGATACATTGACCCTTCCAGGGAGGAGAAAGAAAAGAAAATACATGTCGTCATTAGAAGGGAGGCAAGAGTTCAGTGTCACCCTACTGGTGTCCTTGTTCACTTGGTAACTTCCAGGACACTCAAGTCACCTAGAGTTAACTTCTCTGAATATAAAGAATCAAGGAACAAAGTGTTGCACATAGCATGAGAAGATCAAGAGAGGCAGGTGGGTGGGGCTAATTCAGAGGACAAATATTACATACACTTATATAACATATTTATGTACATACATGATACACACACACATACACACGCACACAACAAGCTCTCTCTCTTCATGTGTGTGGGTGTGGGGTGAAGAGTCTAACAGAGAGCTTGGGCTGAAGTAGAAAGGCAAAAAGACTGGAATAGAAGAAAGTGTCTCAACTCTTGCAATCAAGGTAGACATTTTCCTAAATCTCCTTGAATTCCACCAAAGGTGTTGCCATTGTGTACCAAATTCAACAACTTAAAAGCTTTCAGAACATGACTGCAGAGACTCTATCCAATAGTACTTCAACATTTACTGAGCATTTCTTACATATCACGAGGCAGCAGGAAATGCTATGTATTTAATGTAATCAACAAGTAAACCCCTCAGTGAGGAAGGTATCATGAGTTTTTATTTGTATATGGGGATCTTGACTTGAAATGTCATTTTGTGAAGATCCTACAGGCAAACAGAGTACCCCTGCTCAGCTAATTCACACTGGTTTTATGCCCTATGCACATGGAAGAAGACATTTCTTGAAGAGAATACAGTATTACTTACCATTTTGGGTTTCGACAGGTCCCTAAAGGGCTATATGCAACAATAACAATGTCATGCTGCTGGCAAAATTTCAAGAGTTGTGGCTGGGTGAAATATGGGTGGCATTCCACCTGTGTGGTTACATTAAGAAATTTGTGTTAGAGAGCAGAAAACAAAATCAAGGCCTATAATCAAATGCAGTTTCACAGAGCTTTAAAAATGTTATTCAGGGCTGGTATGTGGTAGGAGTTTATTAAAACCAATTGTGAGAATGTTTTTGTTTAATCCCAGGTGGGCTGCTTAAGATACAGGTATAAAGTATTAACTGTCTCCTGAGCTAGCAGGGGCATGGTTTAACCAGCTGAGCAAATTTAACTCTGAGGATTTGTGAGAGAGGAATAAAAAGCAAGAACCCCTAGGAGAAGGGGGCTACAAAGAGAAAAGAGAGAAGGAGCTCCACAAAGAAGTAAAAGAGAATGGGCTGTACAAAGAAGAGTAAAGAGGCTCTACAAAGAAGAGAAAGGGCTACAAGGTAGAAGGTGGTTGCTGCTCTCCCAATTAGATGCTGGTGCTTCCCCAAACTGCTGATTGTTCTTCTTGCTGCTGTCTCCTGGTTTGCTGGACTTCTAATAAGACTGGTATTACCCCCAAAGAATCCAGTGATACTAATCAGCAGAAAGTAGCTCAAAGAGACCTACATCCCTTTTCCCTCTAATCTTCTTTCTCTCCCACCTAGGGTTGGAGGGTTGAAGGGAGCGAGAGGGTGAAAGGGAGGTAGAGATATTACGCACAATAAATTAAGTACAGTAAAATAAAGCAGAATGTATATATTGGATAAGTAAAAGCCAGCATGTAGCACTGATAAGATGGCACAATGGGTGAAGCCTCTTGCCATCAAGTCCTGTGACCTGAATTCAATCCCTGAGATCCACATGGTGGAGGATAGAACCAACTTCTGCAAGTTGTCCTCTGACCTCACACATTGTGTGGCACACATATACACACACACAAATAAAAAATACAACTGAAAACATTTTAAAACCACAAATATAAATAGCTATCCAGAAAAGCTGAACCAATGTACACTCATTGATACTGTATCCCTTGCTTAGAGGAAAACTGTAAAACACTTGAAACAAATGTTTGAAATTTTTCCTTAAAAGGATTTATTTTATTTTTATTTTATGTACCTGAGTGTTTTGCTTGCAGGTATGTGAGTGCATCACATGTGTGAGGTGCTTGTGGAGGTCAGAAGACAGTGTTGGACTCCTTGGAACTGGAGTTACAAATGGTTGTGAGCTGCTGTGTGCGTGCTGGGAACTGAACCTGGGTTCTCTGCAAGCCTGATATGAATGTGTTTACTTGTTAATAGAAAATCACATTTAAATCAAGCTTTCTCTAGTAGTGAGTCAAACATTTCTCCCAACTTTAATAGTCTTGGGGGAAGTTTTCTGCGAATTCCCATGTGTTTCTTTTGCTAATTTTCTCTTAAGTCTTAGAGGGGCTTTCCCCCCATCAAGTATTTTGATTCATTTGCATTAGTTTTTTAACTCATAAATATATGGATTCTTTTATTATATGTAAAACTATCACTTTCTACTTTTGCTTGCTTTTTTTTCTAGCAGTTTTTGTTTTCTTGGTTTTAGGGACTTGACGCTAGATGAGCCTACCACCCCTCGGCTACATCCCAGTCCCCCTTCCGGTGTTTTTACATTGATCCAAGTATTCTTTATGGCATTTTCGTGGCTTCCTTTTGTTTCCATGGTTCCAGAAAGCTAAGTTCTCCTCTTGTATTCACAAATGATTTCTGCCTTTTAATCTTGGAGTGTGCTGTGTTCTGGTTGTTTCTAGAGAGCCAGCCATTGTTCTCAGACTATTGAGAGTCATTTCTTTGCCACTAGTTTGCGTTGTTTCGTTTTTAGAGTAGGTTTTTATTATGCCTTTGCCAGTCTTTAAGTATTTGTTTTCTTCTATTAATTTGCATCTTGGTTCACATGCCTTTATATATCACCCTATTTTATATATCACACCCTTTATATATCATTTAGTTTGGGGGATAGGGTATTGGTATGTGCTGGTCTCAAACCCCTGGCCTGCAGGGACCTTACTACCATTTTCCTGAGCCTTGCATGATTTTAAATGCTCTGTATTATGTCTTGATTTGGCAAGTCTCATTTCCTTCTCATTACTTTTCTTCAAAAAATTTTTGTTTTGGTTACATTTGCTTGGATTTGAGCTTTCAAATGGCTTAATTTTTTTGCTTTGTTTGGTTTGGTTTGGTTTCTTTGACATGCTCTTGCTCTGCATCTCCAGATGCGTTCACCATACCTGTCTCGCTTTTGCTTTTTCTTTTTAAAAATATTTATTTATTACTTCAGGTGACATCTCCATCGCAGTGCCCTCTTTCAACCCCTCCCACCCTCTACCCCCATCCCTTCCATCCCACTCCTCTGGAGTGGAGTGTCCCTACATAACAGTCCCCCGCCCCAGTTCAGCTGTGTTGCTCTTTCTAGACAGGGTCTCATTCTGTAGCATCAAGGCAGGCCTTGAACTACTTCCTAGACAGCTTGGAGTGGTGTCTAAATTGTTGCTTTAGCAAGGCTGGTCTTGTATCGAGCCTTTTTTCTTAAGAGATGTGAACTGAACGAAGTTAAAAGTTTGGCCTAGAGTTTTAGGCTATGATTTGTGCGGAGCACCTGGAAGACTTCCTGCTGCAAAGTTCAGGAGCCTTGCTATCACGTAAAAATTCTACTGGGTGCCTCCCCCAACAAGGCAAAAGCTGCTCTGCTCTACCTGGTTGGTGACTGGCTTGTACTTGAGTCCTGGCTTGTTCAAGATGAGCTCCAGCTGCCTGCGGTTAAAATTAGACACCCCAAGGGATTTCACCAAGCCAGCATCTTTGCAAGCTTCCAGTGCCTGTAGGGTAAATGTAAATGGTCAAAAAAGATGCTCTCAGGAGGCAAGAATGAATGTGTACTGTTCACACCCACCCTGCCTACCCCCAAATAGATACATAGTATAAAAATCAAAACAACAGAAACTGCATTGTGATAGATTTTAATATATGAACACACTAGTAAAAACCATTTACACTTCAGCCATTTGGCCCCATTTCTCAAGATTGATGCTGTAATGTATGGAGAGAAAATGGGAACTGTCCAGGCAGCCACTGGTATGTCATTTTTTAGTTTTGGAAGCTGCAGGCCCTGCACTTCCTATATAATCAGATATATTTATCCCTCTCAGGTCTCTGAGGTGGTTGAAGAATAGATACCTAGAGTGTCATAGTTAAATTTTGAGTTGTTTAGGAATCAAGAGGGTGTTCTGGATCTAAGAAGATATTTTTAAAATTATGAGGCAAGTTAGTATGAAAGCTGAGTTAGATATAGAACTTTAAACTCATGGAGATGGTTAGATAGTAGAATGTTAAAGTCAGGTGCCAAATACATATGGACTGGACATTGGGAATGTATGCTAAGCCATATAACTCTTATAATCGTGGCCTATTTATTTCTGTTGTTTTGTACTGTATTTATAGTTATAAGAAAAAGAACCATTATTTGGACTGAAAGGGAGAGCAGTTGGGGGGAAAAATAAATACCTTAAACTAAAAAAAAAAAAGAAGGGAAGAGGATGGTGGGGCTGAGGGGGAGGAGGGTGGAAGGGTGGGACTGGAGGGGGGAGTAGGGAGGGGATTGTGATTGAGATGTAACTTGAAGAAATAAAACATATTAAAAAAATTAAAAAAAAAACCATTTACACTGTTCATTTATAGACATCTTCAGTAGAATACCCATAAATATTTAACAACCAGTTATTCAGGGCAAGGAAAACAACAACGCAATTAATGGCATTAGTCAATTTCTGTGACATCACTTTATCACCAAGCTGTATTCAAGTTAGCAGAGTGACATCCCTGACTGAGGAGCTAGAAAGAGATTTGCAGAGTCAGGTTTTGCAAGCTGGTGTGAGCTAGTTTCAGCCCACCATTGAAAAGACCATCTCTCCCCCATTGATAAGCCCCGGCCCTCCTGTTATAATATTGGCCTCCTATTCCTTGGGTCTATGCCAGTATTCCCTACACTGTTCCACTGGCTCAGGTGTTAGGTTAATGCGGTGCTATGCATTTTCTGTAACGATGTAACAATTTTTACATTTATTGTAACTCCTTCAACTTTTTTTTTAATTAATATTTTTAAGTTTATTTTTTGATGGAGCTGGAGATATGACTCCCAGAGGACCCAAATTCACTGCCCAGCACCTAAGATCACAGCTGCTTGTAATTCCAGCCCTCTCCTGGCCTCCACACATGGTGTATGCTCATGCAAAAACAAAGAAAAAAACATTAAAAAATTATTCTTTAAAAATTTCATACAAGTACACAATGCTTTCTCATCATGTCTCTTTCCTTTCTTCTTCTGTAAGTTCTTTGGGGACATTGCAGATATTTGTATTTCCATATAAATTTTAGCATTAGTTTTTTTTTAATGAGTGATTTTTGTTTGTTTGTTTTTTGGAGGTTTTTTTTTTTGTTTTTTTGTTTTTACCAGGATTAAGTCTTTGGATGAGTCTGATGAGAATTAACATAATAAAATATTGAATATTAAGAAATGTGGTATATTTCTCTTATATCTTTGATTTCTTTTAGTTATACATTATAGTTTTTAATGTTGTATGCTTATGTGTATTTTATCAAGTTTCTATCTAAATATTTAATATTGTTTTTTAAAGATTCAATTTCTAATTGTGTGAGGCTAGCATATGGATTGCATATAGTTAGTTTTATTTCATTTTTGTCTTATGAGTTATTTGTATGTTTGTCTGCTCTTGAATATTTGATGTTTTCTCAGATATATTTTTGTTCTTGGTTTCAGATTTAATTCTAGCTTAATAAGACCACACACTTTGAATAACTAGAATACTTAAAAACTTACTGGGATGTATTGTGGATGAGAAAACAGAATATTGCATCATATTTTCCATGGGTAAAAAAAAAGTGGCATTCTGTTTTATGGGTTTTTGTTTTTTACTTATTCATTTTTATTTATGAGTCTAGGTATTTTGCTCTCTCCTAAACCCCCCAGACAGCTTGTGTTTCAGACTCACAGCTGTTGCCCCCAGGAGGAAATAGATAGAAATCCTCACTCGTTCTCATTTTCTTTGCTGTGTCTTGGCCAGTGGAGGTGAGGGTGGGAGCGGGGGAGGTGATTTGCTGTGTCAACCCTAACACAGCCCCAGACCAGCACAGAACACCCCTTCCATGTGCACATGCACATTAGCAACAGTTTTCTTATGTTCCTGAATTTTCTCACTCTTGTACTGTCAGGGAAAGAGCCAGTAGATGGTCCAGAAATGGAACTGGAATCATTTTTAGCTTAACATGGGCTACTTTGAATTCATTTTTTAGATGCTACATTAATTTTTAAAACTCAATTTTAAACTAGTGAGTTTTCTCATTTATGTTTCATAGTACTATTTTAGTAGAACACATTCTCTGTATTTATTTCTTCATTCCTGGGAATTACTGTCTTCAATAAGAAAAATTAAGAATTCTTCATTACCAAATCTGGCTGATAGGGCTTAGTGGATAAATGTGTTTGCTGCCAAGCCTGCTGACCTGAGTTCAATCTCCAGTACCCGCGTGGTCCCACAAGATATACCTTGACCTCCATGGTATGTATATATATGCAAACACACACAATTTCAAGATTAAAAGAAGGGCTTATTGAGCACCTACAAGGGGAGGTTTCATACATCTGCATTTGTGGCTAGAAATTCTGTTACTTGTAATTCAGTGTAAAGGCTTCAGCTATCAGGGCTTGTGTGGAGTAATGGGGTCATAGATAGAAATGTGGACATTTTGCAATAAGTACCCACCTTTTATAATAGATGCCCACATGAACTCACCTCCCAAGTGGCACACAGATTTGATTTGTGGTATAACCATTGGCCATTTTCATCTTTAGGATAGAATTCCTCTCCAGGCTGTAAATCACATAACATTTACTTATACCTGAGAATTAAACATAGATAATTCAAGTTGTCCACATACAATATATCATGGCTTTGCAGATCAAGTTTACCAATTTATTTACTTTTCTAATAAATATTATATGTACATATAATATTGCGATCATATAAAACATGTATAGTTACATAAAATTTTATACCATATCACAATTATGATATCTTACTAATAATATGATTATGTAATTATACAATCACAGAATGTGATATTTTATATTTGTGGGAGTCAATGCAAGTGTTACAGATGGCAGGGAAATGATCCAGGTGAGATGAGAATAAACTCAGTTCAGCTTAATTTAGTTAGCTGGTGTTGGACCAAACTTCTTGGGGTCTGACAGCAGCTGGTTTATTTTAGCCATATTTAAGTGCCAAGGACCAGCCTGGGCACACAGGGTATCTTAGGACGGGATGCAGTGTCAGTAATTCCTCCATTCTTAGTCTTCCAGGCTGATAGCATGCTTCAGGTTGGTAGGCTGCTGTTAAACTTCTATGACCATAAAGGCTGATGACCCCTGTAGTAGTTGGTTATTAAAGAGAGCTAGCTATGGCAGAGAGAGAGAGAGAGAGGGAGAGAGAGAGAGAGAGAGAGGAGGGAGCCTATGTTTTCTCTCTGTCAAAATGACCACCTTTTTTCCTTTGACTGGGAGGGCAATCTCTGGCTCCATAGGTAGAAGCCAGCAACATAGTTTGTAAACACAGCCTTTTATTCTGTAAGAGCTCTGACCTGCTAGCCAGCAGGCCACAGGCTGAGAGCTCAGTGGGCTAAAGTATATTTTGGCCAATTTATCTTAGAAGTTGATGGTGGAGTTCCTGAGATACCTGAACCACAAGTTCATATGAAAATAATGGTAGAAAAGGATTGGAAAGAACTTTCACACACATACTCACACACACAGAGAGGAAATGAATGAAGCTAGGATGAAACGACAAGTTTATTGTGGTGATTACTCTTTTTATACTCTGAATGAGGGTTCTTTACATCAAAGAAAGAATTGTCTCATGGTTAAAAGGCATTTATCACAAGGACAGATAAAACAGTTGCAATAGGAGGGTACTTAGTAATTGCTTTTCTACACACAAGTTTAATTTAAAATGATATTATATTATGCCAAAGCTGACAAGGTATAAGGAATTACAGTGAAACAGTTTGTGTATTTTATCATTAATATTTGTACTAAATTTAGGCATTCCTTGGTAGCCTAATTATCACCTGAGTTCATGGGAAATATAGAGTCCTTAATTGGTTTTATGGCACACCTAGAGTTTGGTCTTATCATCTCTAGACTGAAAGTTTATCTGAGGTCATAAATCTATCTCAAGCCTGTCTCCTAATGAGATATACAGTGTTTGGCAAGAGTATTTACTACACCTATATGCTTTCTATCAACTACCTAACTTCTTTAACTTCTAAAATTATTTGGACTGAGTCAGGCAGTTTGTAAAACTCTCATTAGGAATAAAAAAATCACCTTTCTAGGACTCTGTGTGAAATCTGGCCAAACAAGGCAGGTAGCAATGAGGGAATCTTCACTCCATGTCAGTAATAACAGGTAAAAAAGAAAGGGAGGTGTTAGCATAAAGCAACTCTGTGGTGCATCTTCAGCATAGATTTTGCAAAACACTGGATAACTTTTCAGGAAGCCTATGCGTTTATTGAAAACTTTTCAATAAAGTTTTCAGAAAATGTCTGACACTGCTTGAACATGTTATGTGAAGGGCCTTGCCTGTAATGTTCAAGCAGAAAGAATGGACATGAAGGAAGGCGCCTCAAGAGTATTTGACTCCTGACATTTAAGCACACCACAGTTTTGGAAAAAAGTTTCCTGATGACAATTAACTCAGTTCCAAGTTACCACAAACTTAAGATATATTTACCTTGAAACTCTTTACAAAGTATACATAGCTTCTTCCATAAAGATGGGTTCTGTTGACTCAGAAGTAATGCTCAATATTTAGGAGGGAACAATTTAAAAGCACACCTAAAACCTCTCGAACAAAAAGAAGCAAAAACACCCAGGAGGAGTAGATGGCAGGAAATAATCAAACTCAGGGTTTGATTTCTTTATTTCTTAGAAACACAGAAAATAATACAAAGAATCAATGAAACCAAGAGCTGGTTCTTTGAGAAAATCAACAAGATAGACAAATCCCCAGCCAAAGTAAATAAAAGCAGAGAGACAATATGCAAATTAACAAAATCAGAAATGAAAAGGGGCATAACAACAGACACTGAGGAGAGCTAAAGAATCATTAGGTCCTACTTCAAAAGCCTGTACTCCACAAAATTGGAAAATCTAAATGAAATGGATGGTGTTCTTGATAGATTTCCCCTACCAAAGTTAAATCAAGATTAATCCTATAATCCCTAAGGAAACAGAAGCAGTCATCAAAAGTCTCCCAACCAAAAAAAGCCCTAGGCCAGATGGTTTCAACACAGAATTCTACCAGACTTTCAAAGAAGAGCTAATACCAATACTCCTCAAACTATTCTGCAAAATGGAACAAAAGGAACATTGCCAAACTCATTCTATGAAGCCACAATCACCATGATACCTAATCTACACAAAGACTCAACTAAGAAAGAGATTTTTCAGACCAATTTCCCTCATGAACATTGATGTAAAAATACTCAATAAAATATTTGCAAACAAAATTCAAGAACACATCACAAGGATTGTCCACCATAACCAAGTAGGCTTCATCCCAGGGATGCAGGGATGGTTTAACATACAAAAATCCAACAATGTAATCCATCATATAAACAAACTGAAAAACAAACAAACAAACAAACCACACGATCATCTCACTAGATACTGAAAAAGCCTTTAACAAAATCCAATACTCCTTCATGATAAAAGTCTTGGAGAGATCAGGGATACAGGCCCATACCTAAACACAATAAAGGCAATATACAGCAAGCTGATAGCCAACATTAAATTACATGGAGAAAAACTTAAAGCAATTCCACTAAAATCAGGGACAAGACAAGGCTGTTCCCTCCATATCTCTTCAGTACTTGAAGTTCTAGCTAGAGCAATAAGACAACTAAAGAAGATCAGGAGAATATAAATTGGAAAGGAAGAAGTCGCAGTATCCCTATTTGAAGATGGTATGATAGTATACATAAGCAATCCCCAAAATTTAACCAGAAAACTCCTGCAGCTGATAAACTCCTTCAGCAAAGTGACTTGATACAAAATTAACTCAAAAAATCAGTAGTCCCCCTTTTCCCAAATAATAAATGGACTGAGAAAGAAATTAGAGAAACAACTACCTTCCCAATAGCCACAAAAATTATAAAGTATCTTGGTGTAACTCTAACCAAGCAGGTGAAAGACCTGTATGACAAAAATTTCAACTCTGAAAAAAGAAATTGAAGAAGATATCAGAAGATGGAAAGATCTCCCATGTTCATGGATCAGTAGGATTAACATAGTAAAAATGGCCCTCTTACCAAAAGCAATCTACAGATTCAATGCAATTCCCATCAAAATCTCCACACAATTCTTAACAGACCTTGAAAGAACAATTCTCAACTTCATATGGAAAACCAAAAATCCTAGAATAGCAAAACCAATCCTCTACAATAAAATGACTTCTGGAGACATCACCATTCCCAACTTCAAGTTGCACCACAAAGCAATGGTAGTAAAAACTACATGGTACCAGAATAGAAACAGGTTAGATGATCAATGGAATCAGATTCTAGGCCCAGAAATAAATCCATACACCTATGGACACTTGATTTTTGACAAAGAAGCAAAAACCATACAATAGAAAAAAGAAAGCATCTTCAACAAATGGTGCTGGTCTAGCAGGATGTCTGCATGTAGAAGAATTAAAATAGATCCATATTAATCACCCTGCACAAAACTCAAGTCCATGTATATCAAAGACATCTAGTTTTATTAGAAGAGAAAGTGGGGAACAGCCTTGAACTCATTGCCACAGGAGACAATTTCCTGAATAGAATACCCATAATCTAAGATCAACAATCAATAAATGGGGCTTCATGAAACTGAAAATCTTCTGTAAGGCAAAAGACACTGTCAAGAGAACAAAACAGCAGCCTACAGACTGGGAAAAGATCTTCACCAACCTACATCTGACAGAGAGCTAATATCCAAAATATAGAGAGAACTCAAAAAAGTAAACACCAACAAACCTAATAAACCATTTAGAAAATGAGACTCAGAGCTAAGCCAAGAATTCTCAACAGAAGAAACTCAAATGGCAGAGAAGCACTTGAAGAAATGCTCAATGTCTTTATTCATCAGGGAAATGAAACTCAAATGACTCTGAGATTCCATTTCACACCTGTCAGAATGGCTAAGATCAAAAACTCAAGGGACAGCCTATGCTGGCGAGGATGTGGAAAAAGGGGAACCCTCCTCCATTGCTGGTGGTAGTGCAAACTTGTACAACTACTTTGGAAATCAATCTGGCAGCTTCTCAGAATAATAGGAAAAATTCTTTCTCAAGACCAAGCTGTAGGGGTTAGATAAATTAGATTTAGAAAATATATAGGAGTTTCTGATACTGTCTCTTAATTCAGGGCCTGAAGAGCATTATCAGCATGAAGTCAGCAAAAACAGGAAAGACTTAATAGACTGAAAAACAAGGTTGAGTTGAAGTCAGGAAAAACAGGAAAGACTCAATAGACTGAAAAACAAGGTTGAAGTCAGGAAAAACAGGAAAGACTCAATAGACTTGAAACAAAGTATCTGGCCTGACATTGTTTTCAGCTGCTAAGTGGGCGAAGCCCAAATTAAGCTGAAACAGAGTTCCTCCTATTTAAGGACAGTGCTTGGAGCCCAGAAAGAAGAAGAGGCCCCTGATGCTAGAGAGCTCCAAGAGTCCTGCTGAAAAAACGGCTGGCCATTGATGGCCAGCTCTCTCCCTGAAGCAGAAAGAAGCCGGTGAGCAAAGAAAGCCTGAGCAAGACACCAAAAGGCCAAGGACTGGACCCTGTGGTTCAGCTTTTGCCTGGAGGGGTTTGATCTGTCTGATCAGTGGCCTAGGGGAAACTGTGCCTGGCTTTAAGGACTGAGGCAGAGCAGCTGAGTTCCTGATTCAAAAGAAATAAGTTGGCCTACAGACGGCTGGGGTCTCCCACAGAGAAGAAAGCATGAAGCCTTATTTAAGGTGAGACTGCAATAACCAACTTACCCTGACAAACCTGCATCTGAGAGATCCAGAAAAAGGACTGCTAAGTGCGTTAAAGAATCTACGACAAAGACTGTGTTCCTGACAACTGAGGACCTGCCCCAGAGACTGTATCATTCTAAAAGGTTATGAAAGTGGTTGTTATGATTATCAATAGGTTTAGTGGATAGGTTAAAGGGGTTGTAGGAATTTATAGGATTAATAGTTAAGAAATTGTTGGTGTTTGTTATAAGTGAATTTAGTAATAAGTAAGTGATAAATAATAATTTAAAAGTTCGGTTACACCAAGCTATACCACTCTTGGGCATATACCCCAAAGATGCCCCACTATATCACAAGGATATTTGCTCAACTATGGTCATAGCAGCTTTATTCATAATAGCCAGAAACTGGAAACAACCTGGATGTTTTTTCAACCGAAGAATGGATAAAGAAAATGTACATTTACATAATGGAATACTACTGAGCTATTAAAAACAAGGAGATCATGAATTTCCCAGGCAAGTGGATAGAACTAGAAAAGATCATCCTGAGTGAGTAACCCAGACCCAGAAAGATTCACATGGTATGTACTCACTCATAAGTGGATACTAGTCATTTAGTACATGATAATCTTAGCACAATACACAGACACAAAGAAGCTATGTGACTAAGAAGGCACAAGAGATGATGCTTGCAATTCACTCAGAAGGGGAATGAGAAAAGACAGCAGAAGTAGATGAAGACAGGGAACTGGGCAGGAGAAGGAAAGAGGAGGGAAAGGCATGGGGGATCAGCTATGGGAAGAGAGGGGGCAGGTGGTGAATGGGCTGAGTGAAAGATGGGAAACTGAGGAGGGGTCATCCCTGAAGCAAGCTGGAGACCAACAACAAGGTAGTCCCTGGGAGGAGATGTGGATAACTCTAGCTGAGACTCCTACTATCAGGAGATACGGAGACTGAAGAGGCCTCCTACTAGCTAGGTAGGACTTCTGGGGGAGAGAGGGAATAACCAACCCACCCACAAAACCCTCAACCCAAAATTTACCCTGTATACAAGATGTGTAAAGATAAAGATATAGCAGATATTGAGGGAATGACCAACCAATGACGGGCCCAACATTAGACCTACCCCAAAATAGAAAGCCAACCCCTATCACTATTAATGACACTCTGGTATGCTTACAGACAGAAGCATACGCATAACTGTCCTCTGAGAACCATGCAGCAGAGCATCCAAACAGAAGCTGAGACTCAGAGCCAAACATTGGGTGGAACTTGGGATGTCTTCTGGAAGAATGGGAGGAAGGATAAAAAGACTAGGAGGAGACAAGAAGCTCCACAAGAAGATCAAGAGTCAACTAACTTAGGTCCATAGGAATTCAGAGTCTCAAACACCATTCAAAGGGCATGTATGAACTGGACATAGGTCTCCTACACATATGTAACTGATGGGGAGGTTGGTCATCATGTGGGCCCCTTGCAAGTGTAGTGGGGGCTGTCTCTGCCAAGGACTATGAGGCCTGTTATTTGATCACTTCCCCTCAAAGGGGCTGTGTTGCCTGGCTTCAATGGAAGAGGAAGTGCTCAGACTTTATATAATTTGGTATGCTGGTGTGAGAAAGTACAGGGGAGGGGCTCCCCTTTTCTATGGAGAAGGGCAAGAGGGATGGGAGAATGGGGCAGTAGGGCAGGAAGGAGAGGAGGGGAGGAAGGGACTACAGATAGGATGTAAAATGAAAAATTAAAATTTAAAAAGGGATTTATGGGGAAAGGGTCTGGGGTAAACAAAACGTAAATTCTAGAGGATATTGGTGAATCCTGGCTCTACAGATAGCAAAGGATCACCAGGCTTTAAACTATATTCTTTCCCAGAATTCCAAGAGGAAGATAGGTAAATATCTTCTTCCTTTGAAGAGATGAGCCTACATGTATAACTTTCCTGACTGCTTTAGTATTTATCTGTGTGCACAAGGACCTCTTACCTTCAACACCTTCGCATTTCTAAGTTTTTAAAGAAAAAAATAATGGCCATAATAGAGGGCATGGTTGAATGCATTGTCTCTTTGGCTAGTCTAATTATAGAGGTATGTGTAAGAGAATTATAAAAATAGCTAACAGAGGACCTAGGAAAGGGGAAAGCCATATTAGTCATGATGGCCATTCAAAGGTCGCTTGAGGGATTTTGTCTATCTCTTGTACAAATCATTAATTTGACCATCCATAGTATTAGAAAAATCTGACACATTAAAGCAACAAACACATGCCAGGAAATTATTGACAAATAATCTATAGTGGTTATATTTTATAAAACTGTGATCCTCAATTCATTCATCTCTTGAATAATTTCTGCTAATAATTTTGCCGTAGTATTAATAGATTTACTAATCATAAAGGCCATCTTTGTATATGACTGAGACTTCTCTTTGTATATCAGTAACTATTCCTGGGACTAGCAATAAAAGAACATAAAAAACAATCTTTAGCGTGGCAAACAACATCATACTGTTACAGGTGTGTCTTTTAAGATTCTGACCAAAAACATTTAGATTTTGTATGGACAAGCTGAGAGTTAATGTACAATACATTCAGTAAACATAACAGCATCCTTTTGGGATAGGCAGTATAGAGTCCTTGTTGTTTCCCCAAAGTTGATGACTGAAAGTCTTGATGTCTCTCTCCACAAGTTACCAATAGGCTTAGTATTCCATCTTATCTTAGTTCGGCTTTCTATTGCTGTGAAGAGACACCACAACCACAGCAACTCTTATAAAAGAAAACATTTAATTGGAGCTGGACTACAGTTCAGGAAGAAATAGTGAGCCTGGCTTGAGCATCTGAAACCTCAAAACCCACCCTCAGTAACGTACTTTGTCCAACAAGGCCACACCTCCTAATAGTGTCTGTCACTCCCTATGGGCCCAAGTTTGTCATCCACTTTCAGATATTTCACTTCTCTGGTGGTCCCTGGGATATTGTCCCAGATGCATCAAGGTGGAAGCCATGGGTCTTATTTATTTTCTGGAAAGACAGAAGCATAATCTTGCCTTGATGTTAGAACATCAGGCCCTTTCTATTGATTAGTTTCTAGATCTTATTATTTAACGTGTAGTTTGGGCAGGATCATTGTCAATTTTTAGTTGTAATGGGAATCTTAGAAAGGGCATGTATAAAGAGCTATTAGACAAAGTTAAGTTTTCGATACGACACAATGGCATTTTTCTTGGCTCTATTCCACACTTGGGGCATGAGTCAGGATAGCAAACTGTGAGCATATGCCCCAGACACAGGCAGCAGCAGCCATTCTAGACGTTATGTTGATGTCCATGTACCATTAATTATGCACTAGAAGCTTGGAATACTATAAAATAATTCCTTTATGTTGTGTGTAAATGCCTTTATTAGAGGATAGGCTGTCATGAGCCTCCTTCAACTTCTGTTTCTTGCCAGAATATGATCATTTATCAGACCAAAAACAAGTAGAAAACTAAAAGACAAACAAAACCTGTTTAATTAACAATGGTCAATAACTTTTAAAGACTTAAATTTAAGGCTATAAATTTTGAGATTTTTAAAAATTCAGGGCAATTTAGTTTTGAGCTCAAGACTCTCCTATTAAGTAACAGTATATTCAGAAGTACCTGGGAAATAATTGCAGAGAGTTCTGAAAGATAAAGCAACTGAATTTTCCCATGTAATAATGAAAAGTTTATATCCAGCTGATACTATGAATGAAACAAAAATGTGGGCAATAGCAAAGCATAGCAGCTTCACAGAGGAAAAACCTGCTGGCAGGCTTTAGTTTTTACTATATTTTGTAGACAGTCTGGTGTAACAGATTTTTAGGCTGTGTCAAAATATAATAGGTAAAAACTTCCAGGTAACCTAATTTCTACTGATTTTGTTTTTGTTTAACTCCTTTTGACCTCCAAAGGAATTTGAGAAACATATAATTATGTTTGCATTTCTTGGCCACCATACTACCCAGATGAAATTAAAAAAATTTTTTTTAAAAATTACTTTTATTTTTTTAAATGCATCCTGATTGCTTACATTATTGTTTTTAACTTTTTGTTATGTTGTACAAAAATATACACTTTTTTAAAATGAAGTTTTAGTGAGTCGCAATTGAAAAAAGGAATCTGGGTGATATCCGGGCTTTCATTGCTTGAAAGGCCTAAAGTGAAAAAGTCTCCATTCTATATGTAAAAGACAAGATAAAATTTCTTGTTTTGCTAATACCACAAGTGCACCGTTGATGGATGTATAACTTGGTGAGGCATCAGCAGGGAAAGCATCTGCAGTCTCAGTAACACACATCTCATTGCACCGACGGCTGCTCCCTGCTTTTCCCCTAGGCGGGTTCTTTCTGCTCATGTTCTCTAGAGACAGAGGGGCTCTGGCTTCACTATTGCTGTCATGTTTCAATAGTATTCTTTTTTAATTTACCTGTTGCAAAGAAAATTCCTTTAAATAAAGGAATGTTAAAAAAATCTATTGCAACCTGTTTTGTGAGTTTATCTCTTTTAATGTGAAGCCTGTCAGCAAGGTAAACAATATAAACAAACTTTATTATTATTATTATTATTTTAGCTACCACTTTAGACTTAACCTTGAAAACATATACAGGAGGCTAAATAAAAGCTTGTCCCTTTATAATGAATTGCACTTGTATTTAGTGTGATTCCAAGCATAGTTCTGAGCACATTAATAAATTTGATAGTTTTTTAGTGGCAGAGCATTAGGTTATATGTCTTAATTATCTTTAACAGTCTACAACTAGTTAGTAGCTTTTATAAGATTAGGATTTTATGATTTTATCCCTGATGATTTTGAGCCTTAAAATTTTTTGATTGAAGATTTAATTGAAAATCTTTTATCACCAAAAAATAAAATAAAATATTAAACCATAAATACAATCTATAGAGGGACTAGGAACTTAATTTTTTTGACTTGTTCATAGTACACAATTATAAAATATCATTTTTATATGACCTAGCTTATTCAAATATCTAAAGTTTAACAAAATTAATAAAGAAAAAGAGGGGAAACATATATCTTCAAGTCAGTTTCTGCTAGCCTGACTAGACCTTAGGAATGTATAAACCTTATTTATCAAGTATGACTTACTTATCAAACAACTGCCTTAGGAACTTATACATAAAAATCCATCCCAATCTGAAATATTTTTGTAGAGATATTATCATATGTATTTTATGGATGCAATGCCTGTCAATTTAAAAAATCTATGACCTATAGAAAAGGGTAGAATAGAAGGTGGGACATCCGGTAGGCATGAGATGTGCCTGGAATCATGTGAGCAGGACAGACACATGAAAGCTGAGCAGAGGTAACCAGCCACGTGGGAGAGCATAGATTAGTATAAATGGGTTATTTTAAGTTATGAACTAGTCAGTAAATGAGCCAAGCTGTATGGCCTAGGTATTTATAAATATATTTTTGAGTCTCAGAGTCATTATTCCAGGAGCTTTGGGCGGAGTGGAAAAACATGTGTTTTACAATTTTTGAGACCTGTTGTTGCCTCCTTAGTCTAAACAGGGGATAAAGTGATAGGCAGAAGGCTCAGTAGGACTGATAAGTTTTATAGGTGCTGCCTATAAATACATTTTTTAACTGTTAACCATTTTTACAAGTTTTAAGCTAATTTTTGTTACCAATTTTACAGATTTTTTTGTCATCTCCAATGAATTTACACATCCTAAGATACAGAATTTAGAGATAAAAGATTTTTAAGAATAGAAAGTTAGAAAAAGCTTAGAGATTTTTACCCCTTCTTTACATTATTTTTACATTTATAACCTTTCTGTAACATTTCTTTTCTTTCAAGTTAGGTCAGGTTACATTTTTTAGTGTATCCTTTATATACAAATTTATACACAAGGTGAGTTAAAATATTTAATGGCTGATAAATGTCTAATAATAAAAGTTGACTGAGTACATTGAGTTTAGATTATGTACAACCAGGGAAAGGTGCAATCCTTTCTGTAGAGCATGTGAATTGTATAGAAAACATGCTACTTGTCCTTTTGAAGAGCTGGCTGGAAAAGTATTAGGAGCAATTGCTATAGGATATTTAGATGTAATTTTAGGTAATACACAGGGAATATCTTTTAAAAAACCTTAAAAGGGGATCCTTTGGGTATTGATTATTTATAGATCCTGAACATGCTAATGCACTCTGCCAATCATCATCAATTTAGAACAAATAATTGCCCTCTATTTTATTTAGTGGCCCAATAATTTCTGTAGGCTCTTTACCAGTATGTTAAGACATGTCCTTGCCATCACTATTAAGTCAATTTCTTGTAAATAATGAGTTATAGATTATTGTGGAGAACTATGACATGCATAAATTTCTGTTAATATCATTACCTTGTTGATACATAATTTCAGTAGGAGATAAGGAGAAAGGAAGGATAAATAACTGATAAAGAAGTCAGGGATTAATTCTATGAGGTACTGCTTAGCAGCAGCATTATTTAATAAGCTAATAACTGTTCTGCTTCAGGGGTTACATTTCTTAGAGAATTCAACCGAGAGTCTCCAGAAAGCAACCTAAAGAGCAGGGTCAAATCCTTAGTTGTCATAGGCAAATAAGGACGCATCCAATTGATATGACCCAAAATTCTTTATAAGTAATTGAGAGTATGTTGTTTGGGAAATTTTAAACTGAGAAGCTGATGACAAATTTGTTGTTGAGTAGTAATATTTCCTAAATAATTATAAGGTGGTTGCTTTTTTATTTTATCTGGAGCTATGCTTAATTTTGTTCTCTTAGTTTATTTACCATGAAAGTTAAACACTCATTTAAGTGCTTATTAAACCAGCAGGAAAGGAGACTGTCTTCTATATGCTGAATGACCAGTACCTTAAAAACCTTAAACAACACTGGCTTAGATATTTTATATCTTAGTTGCAGTTGTTCTGTACTAGAAGTCAGGCCTGTTTTTATGTTTCCTCACAAAGGGACAATTGATCAATCTGTACTGAGTTATTCCCACTGTGAGAGAAGATAAACAACACAGACACACATACACAGAGACACACACACACAGAGACACACACACAAACACCAACATACAGGCACACAGACACACACACACACACACACAGACACACACACACACAGACACCAACATACAGACATACACACAGACATCAACATATAGACACACACACAGGCATTTCTATGGAGGTCGGAAGATAATTTGAGAGAGTTGGCTTTTTCCTTCTACCATGTGGGTTCAAGGGATCAAACTCAGGTCATTAGGCTTGGTGGTAGATGCACATACACTCTGAGCCATCTTGCCTCAGATATTGTCATAACCACACAAAACAGGCGGTGGAGGGGATGAAGCAACTGCCAATACCCATTTTAGTCTTCAATTTATATGAAGGAACTGCACAATACCCATTTTAGTCTTCAATTTATATGAAGCAACTGCACAATACCCATTTTAGTCTTCAATTCATATGAAGCAACTGCACAATACCCATTTTAGTCTTCAATTTATTTGTAAAATTTTCCTTCTAGTTTCTTTTCTTTTTAAGGCATCCTTTGGTAAACACTCTCCCCATTGTTGTGCCTTGAGATGCAGGAGAATTATCAGGACAACAGTGACTTTGTTAGCCATTTTTATAACCTTCTGTGGGGTCCTATAAGAAAGGCAAATGTATTTGTTTGCTGTTGGGCTTTTAAGATGAACAACAAATTAAGGTTTTGCTACAGCTGAATCTTTCTGCTTTTGGATACAATGGAAGATGGCAGAAGGTCACAGCTGAACCTTGTAGAGTTATCTAAGTCAGTGCCACCCAAGGCAGGAAGATTAAGACACAGTGGGAAGTTAAATTGGTATAGGACGAGCCATTAAATGGTAGTGACTGACCCAGATCTTCCCTTCTTCCTCAAGAATAATTGAAGAATGTAGTGAGACTGCCACAGCCTGAGATCGGGAGGAATATTCTGGAATAGTCTGGACCCTGACCCTGTCCTTAAAACAGGGTGTCCTACAAGGGTTTAGCACAACTTGGCATATTGTCCCTGGGAATAAAAAACAACATTTTGAAGTTTCTCAGCTCCAGCTGTGCCTGTAACAGAGACAAACAAATCAGCCTGCCATGGGTGCTCTGTTGCCTATCTATGAGCAGTAAAGTTGCTTCCTTTAGTAAGAATATTCTCTCCCTCCAGATGTGTACACATAATGGAAACTGTGGTTCAAGGTGCAGTGTTGCAGCTCAGCTCCAGGCCAGGGGCTGGTGTGTCTTGTTTTTGCTTTGCACTTGAGTCTGAGGAAAATCATAGTTCTCTAAAGGTAGAAACTTAGGCCACAACTTCCCTGATCAGCAAAGACATACCTACCCGTGAGATGCAAACAGACCAGAGAGCACATTATCTGTCTTGCTCCCTGTTTGTGTTATTTTGAGCTAGAGAGCAAGGTGGAGGCCACTAAGCTGAGGGACAAACAGATGGGAAGAACAAGGAGGTGTGTAGGGAGTTAGATTAATATAAATTAGATTTAGTAAATATCTAGCAGTTTCTGATACAGTCTCTTAATTTGGGGCATGAAGATCAACTTGGCTGTGAGCAATTAGCTTATCAGCTTGTGGAAAAACAAAGTTGAATCCAGGAAAAACAGGAAAGACTTAATGGACTAAAAAACAACGTTGAAGCCAGGTGAAACAGGAAAAACTTAATGGACTAAAAAACAACATTGAAGCCACGAAAAACAGGAAAGACTTAATGGACTAAAAAACAAGGTTGAAGCAAGGTGAAACAGGAAAGACTTAATGGACTAAAAAATAAGATATTTGGCCTGGCATTGTTTTCAGCTGCTAAGTGGGCAAAGCCCAAATTAAGCTGAAACAGGTGGAACAAGGAGCGACCCTATTTAAGGACAAGTGGATGGAGCCAAGAGAGCTGTATGCTAGAGGGCCCCATGCTAGAGAGCTCCCATGCTACCAAGTACTCACACTAGAAAGGACAACGAGTAGTTTGTATCCTCTGATGGAGAAAGTGCTGTTGGAAGGATGGCCAGATCTCCCTGAGGCAGAAGGAAGCTGGTGAACAGAGAAAGCCTCAGCAAGACAGCAAAAGGCCAAGGACTAAACCCTGTGGCTCAGCTTTTGCCTAGAGGGGTTTGACCTGTCTGAACAGTGGCCTGAAAGGAACTGTAGCCAGCTTTAAAGACTGAGGCAAAGAGGCAGAGTTGCTGATACAAAGAAAATAACTTGGCCTACAGACAGCTGAGGTCTCCCAGAGAGAAGAAAGCCTCAGCCTTATTTAAGGTGAGACTGCCATAGCCCATTTACCCTGACGAATCTGCATCTGAGATATTCCAGAAAAAAGACTTCTAAGTGCATTAAAGGGTCTCCCTCAGAGACTGTGTTCCTGACGACTGAGGACCTGCCCCAGAGACTGCATCCTTCTAAACGCTTAGGAAAATAGTTGTAATAGTTATCAATAGGTTTAGTGGTTAGGTCATAGGGGTTGTAGGAATTTGTAGGGTTAGTAGTTAAGTGTTTGTATTTGTTATAAGTGAATATAGTTACTAATAAATAAATATTTAATAATTTTAAAAAGTTCGGATACAGAGGTGGCTGTACCCCAACGGGAAAACACACAGGAAATGATTAGGTACAGGAAACCTGACCCTGTTCTAATTTTGGTTACTCACAGAGCTGACTGAATGTGAATTTCCTGAAAGCCTATCAAACTTAAGCTATATCATCTTGCCTGTTAAATCCTCATCAGACTAAGAGCCTATGATTATCAATGCTGTTGCAAAGTTACCAAGCTCATACCTCCACTCAAAAGGGCAACGTCCACAAAGTCCTTCCCTGACCTTGGCCTCAGAGGAGAATCACAGCAAGGCAGAACCTGGGCAGTGTGGTTGATTGTTTAAACTTTGTCAGCCACTGGGACACAGTGTTTGTTCGTTGGAGCTGAGCCACGTTGTTTACTCAATGGACAACTAACCTGTTTTGTTTCTTTGTTTTAAAAGGATTTGTTTGTGCCAGGCAGGGGTGGTGCACATCTTTAATCCCAGCACTTAGGAGGCAGAGGCGGAGGCAGGTGGATCTCTGAGTTCAAGAGTAGCCTGATCTACAGAGTGAGTTCGAGGACATCCAGGCCTGCACAGAGAAACTCTGTCTTGAAAAACCAAAAAAAAAAAAAAAATTTTTAAAAAGAAAAGAAAAAAAAGATTTATTTTCTTTTTATTTGTGTGTATGTGTGTACATGAGTGCATGTGCCAAGGAAGGCCAGGAGAGGGTGCCAGGTGCCCTGGAGATAGATTCACAGGTGGTGGTAAGCTGCTGGACACGGTGCTAGGAATCAAACTCAGGTCTTTTCCAAGAGCAACAAGTACTCTTAATCATTGACCTAACCCTCTAATCCCCAGTTCTGTTTTTTTTTTAACCTTTTATTGATTCTTTGTGAAATTCACATCATGCACCCCAATCCCACTCATCTCCCCATACCTTTATATTCGCCCTCCACCCTTGCAACCTTCCCCCCAAAGAAAACAAAACAAAACAAGCAAACAAAAGAAACATCTCACATGGAAGCTGCGGTGTGTCACAATGTGTCACATAGTATACCCTTTTGCCCAAACAGCTTTACTTGCAAATGCTCATTGTAATGAGTCATTGGTCTGGTTTGAGGTTTCTGCTACACTATCAATATCGGATCTTCACTGGGACTCCTCTCGGTTATCCTGCCCTTGCCCTGTATCATAGAGATCCTGCAGCTTTGGATCTGCAGGTCTGGCCCCTTGATGCATTCCAGCAGTTCACAGATGGCATGGATGTTAGGTCAGCCAGCTCAGAGCCCTGGATATGGGCCCAGTTGGTGGCTGATTTGTTCAGCCCGGCCACTTTCCTGTGCCCGTGCCACCAGGGCCAGCTCTACTGTATTGGCCAGGTGCGGTGAGGGGCCTGCTCTCCCAAGTTCAGTTGTTTCTTAATTTCTCTTTCTCTCAGTTAAAGTTTAAAGCGTTTGCTACTCAGCCACTGTGTATATCAGAGTGTTAAATAAACACTCTGGAGGAATAGATAGGAAAAGTTCCAAAAAGGACTGCACTTGTATTACAGGAATAAATGGCACCCTGACATCTGACTTGTTTTAGGCTTCACAAATCTGACTCCTCTTTTGGTTGTTTCCGGTTGGAGGGAATGGGAGGTAATTTTTTTTTTTTATTGTATATAGTATTTTGCTCTGTGGTATGTGAAGACATTTTTAAGACCGTGGGGTTAGAAGATAGATGTGTCAATAGGGGTCAACCGAAATGTGGAGCACTGTGTTATTTTGATGGGAAACAACTACGTTGTTAACACATGTATCATAGAAACTGCATTTAGTTAAGAAACTTGGGCCCAAACCTGTTCGCATTATTTGTTGGATTTTTGTCAAGCAAGACCAGTGTCCCCCTGTCTGCAAGAGGCAGCAAGCACTACGGCATGCTGTGCTACTAAGGAAAGATCAACAGGAAAGAGAGCTCTAAACTGTAGGTACCTGAGCTTACCTTAAAGGCCATGGGGATTTCAATGACATAAAGGTCCACGTAATCTAGCTTGAGTGTTTTTAGTGTCCTTTCCAGGGCTGGGCGGACCATCTCTGGGACATGATCTGTAGCCCACAACTGGTAAGAAAATCAAGAAGTATAGTGAAGTAACATCTGCTTACTTCCACATTCACAAAGTAAAGCCCTCATACACAGGTCATCTGCTTCTTTCATGTCACAAAAACATGTTTACACCTGAGCATAGGAAGACTTGATGAGACTCTTGACACTACCATGACTAGCCACTGTTCTTCTGTCTCATTTGGCCTCACATCCCAGGGCAATTTTGCCAACTCTTGCTAAGGTTTCACTCTGAGTTCAAAGTGTTGGATGGTGGATGAGTAAGGTCAGATTTATATGCCAATGCAGAAATCTGAGTGGTAATCAGATAAATTAGTACATCTTCTTATAGCATAAATTTTACTCCAAGGCTTTTTGGAGGGTTGACCTTTTATATTTATCACAGGATATAAAATTGGATAATTGGACTCCCCTGGTTTTGTTCTTGTCTTAACAGCACAGAAAAAACAGACATAATGGCACACTCTTGTAACATTGGCTGCTTGGTAGGCTGTTGCAGAAGGGTTGAAAGTTCAAGGCCTACTTAGGCTACAGAGTAAGTTCTAGGTCAGAACAGGCAAGTTGGCAAGACTTAACTAGCACACCAAAAGGAACAGAAGCATAGATTTTGTTACCTGTTGGTGGGACTCTTTGCCCTAGTGGAGCTGCTATGTAGGCCCCCAGTGCAAGAGGAAGTTCTTAGCCCTCATATGACTCCTGAACTGGGAGGGGACTGATATGTAGGGACACTCCACTCTGGAGGAGAAGGATAGCAGTGAGGGGGGGACAGGGTGGGGGTGGGATGGGGAGGGGTGGAAAGAGGGCACTGTGATGGAGATGTAACTTGAAGTAATAAATAAACATAAAAAATAAATAAAATTAAAGGATTAGTTGGTGGGGGGAGGATCAGGGAAAGGGGCTGGTAAAGTAGTTAAGTCAGTAAAGGACTTGGCATACAAGTATGAGGATCTAAATTTAATCCCCTGGCCCCAAGTAAAAGAGTAGCATATGCTACTACTCAGTTACAGTACTGGGGAGGCAGAGATAAGTAGATCCCTAGGACTTGCTGGCCAGCTAGCTACCCTGTGGTAGGATTAGGGAAATTGAGCACAGGGATTTTGGAAGAACAAAAACACAGGCCTCTCAGGTAAAAAGATATGAGTGAATCCAGTTACATCTTGATGTGATTGACACTGAAGGGCATGCCTTGTAACAAGCCTGCCAAAGAGCTGATCATGAGACCAGATGACACACTGTTTGAGGGTGTACCTTGCAAAAGCCTGCCAGGGACCATGGCAACAAAAGGCTGGAATCCATGCCAAGACTCATTACCATACAAAGGATTTAAATAACAAGCCCATGCGGCTGCATGGCCACTCCTCCTACTTCATCCGCCAAGAGAGAACTTGTCTTCATTTTGTGCTCCCCGTCAGTGATCCACATAGGTGGAGAGCATGACAAAATACACCTTTTGGCCGAGTTGGGCCATTTGGTCCAACTCGGAAAACTGTCACAGACTTTGGAATTCCAAAGCATCCATGCCACAGAAAGCTGCTACAGACTTTAGAGTTCCAGAGAACATGAGTCAACGGAAAGCTGCTGCAGTCCAGAGCACCCGAGCCAGAATATCCTTGGAGGCCTAAAGCATCTGACCAGTGAGCCTAAGAAACTTTTCATCTTGTAAATAATTGCACTCCATAATCTGTCTTAAGATCTGATGAGCAAAATTCAGAGACTTTAAGACTGAAAGATTTGATGAAGACCAGCCATCCATAAGGATCCACACCCAGAGGAAAATATCATTTTGAGAAACCTTAGGTTAATGTTAAATGTTTATATTATAGGTATAAGGGTGTTATAGATTAGGTTTTAGGGTTAGGGTTCGGGCTTCAGGATGTAGGAACTTTAGGGGCAATTGTGAGGTAATTGTCAAGTATTAATAAATATATGCTTGTTAAATAAAAATTTACTGTTACACTACCCTAACCTAATCAGTGCTCCCTAGATCTCAGTGAGAGACCTTGTCTCAAAAAACAGGGTGGAGGGTTCCTGAGTAATGACAGCTGAGGTTGGCTTCTGATCTACACACACACA
>CAJQZJ010032348.1:1583293-1595059 GCA_907164525.1 Lophiomys imhausi | reverse complement strand
AACATTATACTAACTATGAATAATTCAGATGCAGATAATAGTCCTTTGCAGCAGTTTGTACAAATAATACAGAACAATTCTAATATGCTAGTACATGAAGCTCTTAACCTTCTACAGGAAAAAGAGTTAGGATTTCAGCCAAGATACAAAAGAAAACGGAGAACATTAACAAATAAATTCTATGTACCTGATGTTCCTATGAAAATGATAGATGATGGTAAAAGAATAGCTTAGGTTTCATGAAAAGACTTAGGAGATCATGTCCTCCCTGGTAGACACTGAGTCCCTCTAATAAAGCTGAAACATTAGGTGATATTGTTAAAGCTATCAAAAAACATTCCAATACTTGCTAATGTAAAAGGAAAAACAAGTAAGCGTTCATGGTTATGAAGAACAATTGAGAAAGTAAAAAGAGATTTAGAAAAAAGACATTGAAATACTGGTCTGTTTCAAAATAAAACACAATGGTTAGAAACTGTCCGGTTCGTTGACCACAGTCAATCAGGCCACCAAGAAGCTCAATGTTCCTTCCAAGATCAACAGATATTTCTTAACAACAAATGTTTATGCTTTTGGCTATGTAACTATGATCACACTTCCTGATTTTACTGTATAAATTCTGCTTTAAAAAAGTAAAACTTTACAACAACACTGAAACTTCTCTTGAGTTGTGTTGTCTGTCACGCCGAATCAGCTCCCCACCTGAAAACTTCTTAAAACCTGGTTCGGTTGCTGAGACCACTACACCGTGGTCAACAGCAATAAGGCATTTTTTTCTTCTGACATAGAAAACGTTACCTTAGAGGGTGTAAAACGAACTAAGACAGAGGATCCAAGATGGCACCAACCATAGAGTATTGTATCTGAGTAGTAGGTGAATGAGACTAGTCACTGTGGAGTGAATGTGAGGTCCTGTAGCCAACTGTGAAACACAGTCAGTGTCTGAATTTCTGCGGGGAACACTGAAACTGGTCACCAAGTGAAACAGCTCATGAAGTTCCCAGGAACAACCCCCTCAGATAAGCCAGCTTGGTCACCCATCTGGAGAGGAGCACGACTGGCTAGAGCAGATCTAGCCCACTAAGCTGATCCAGCCCAGGGCTCCAGGCACAGATCAGCAGTCACACCTGTCTGCCTGATAACCAGCCTGCACACGGACCTGTACACCCAACAGGGAAAAACAGCCAGAACACAAGAGCAAAGGTAAGGAAGATTTTCTTTCTGAAGTTTCCAACATGAAGGCACGGTGTGCACTGTAGCTGAGAGGCAGAGACCTAACCCAGTCACAGCAAAGCAATTAGGAGCCAAGACTGACTTCAAACAGAGCCTGCTACTGTGTGTTCTCCACAAATATTAGGGCGGGTCACTCACCCTAGCACCCAAGCATTTGAGGTAGTCAGCAACAGGCACACTGAGGCTGGCACCCTTCTTGGGTGGAACTCCCTGCCTGCATGGTCAGCCTAGCTGCTGAACCAGAACGGCTGTGTCAGTGAGGGGAGATCACAGGCCCAATCACAGCTCTACCTGCCTTTCTGAGGAGACCTGTCAACTCTCAGGTTCTCAGAGGATAGCCCTCTCCCCACTCCAATCCCCTGTATATTGGTTCAATTGGGTCACAACCAGTTGAGGAGAGCAGCAGTCACTCTCTGAGAGCCAGTCTATTACAGAAACCTACCCACCATCTGGAGGTGGACACCAGGATCTCAGGATAACCCAACCCCCAGAACAGGGAGTATTCCTGAGCACCAAGGTCAACTGACAAAAGAAACAAACAGACAAAATCAGGGTCAATCAGATGACAAAAGTCAAGAACATGGTTAAAAAAAAAAAAAACAGATATGATGTCTCCAGAACCTAGCAATAATGCTACAGACAAGTCTGGAGATCCTAACACAATTGAAACAAAGGAAAATGACCTTAATCCTACACTTACATTAATAATAGAAGGCCTAAGGGAGGAAATCAAATATCTCAGAGAGCAATAACAAAATATTGCAAAAGAGGTGATAGAAATAAAGTGCTTAAAGAAATTGAAGCACTTTAAAAAGGGAATTTGAAGCAATGAAGAAAATCCAGTCCGAGACATCCATAGAATTGGAAAACCTAGCTGGGCATGGTAGCACATACCTTTAATCCCAGCACTTGGAAGGCAGAGGGAGTCAGATCATTGTGAGTTCAAGGCCAGCCTGGTCTACAAAGCAAGTCCAGGACAGCCAGCGGTGTTACACAGAGAAACCCTGTCTCAAAAAACCAAAAAAAAAAAAGAATTGGAAAACCTTAAGAAAAAGAATAGGAACTACAGACACTAGCAAAACAAACAGAATACAAGAGTTGGAAGAAAAAATTTCAGGCACAGATAATAAAATTGAAGAAATTGATACTGTCAAAGAAAATGTCAAATCTACAAAAGTCCTGACACAAAACCTTCAGGAAATCAAGGACACAATGAAAAGATGAAATTTCAGAATAATAGGAATAGAAGAAAGAGAAGATTCCCAGCTCCGTGGACCACAAAATATATTCAAAAAAAAAATCACTGAAGAGAATTTCCCAAATCTAAAAAAGGAGATGCCTATAACTGTACAAGAAGCTTACAGAACTCCAAATAGATTAGACCAGAAAAGAAAATCTTCCCACCACATAATAATCAAAACACTAAATGGACAGAACAAAGAAATAATATTAAAAGCTGCTACGGAAAAGGGTTAAGTAACATATAATGGGAAACCTAACAGAATTACACCTGAGTTTTCCTCAGAGATGCTAATAGCCAAAAGGGCCTGGACAGATGTCTTGCAGACCCTAAAAAACCACAAATACCAGGCCAGACTACTATTCCCAGCAAAATTGTCAATCAACATAGATGGAGAAAACAAGATATTCCATGACAAAGCTGAATTCAAACAATATCTATGCACAAATCCAGCTCCACAGAAAATGTTGGAAGGAAAACTCCAACCCAAAGAGGTTAACTACACACAAGAAAACACAGGAAGCAAATAGCATGCCTGCAGCAAAACCAAAAGAAGAGAAGCTCACTCACACACTTTTTCCACCAACATCAAGATGGCACCAAGTAACAATCACTGGTCATTAATATCTCCCAACATCAATGGACTCAATTCCCTAATAAAAAGGCACAGGCTAGCAGAATGGATGTGAAAACAGAATCCCACATTCTGCTGCTTACAAGTCCTTGAAGAAAGAAATTGAAGAAGATATCAGAAGATGGAAAGATCTCCCTTGCTTATGGATAGGTAGGATCAACATAATAAAAATGGCCACATTACCAAAAGCAATATACAGATTCAATGCAATTCCTATGCAAATACCAACTCTATTCTTTACAGATCTGGAAAAAACAATTCTCAACTTCATATGGAATAACAAAAAACCCAGAATAGCTAAATCAATCATATACAATAACAGAACATCTGGAGGTATCACCATCACAGATTTCAAGCTGTACTACAGGGCAATAGTAATATAAACAGCATGGTACTGGTATAGATACAGACCAGTTGACCAATGGAATCAAATTGAAGACACAGAAATAAACCCACACACCTACGGTCACTGAATTTTCGACAAAGAAGCCAAAACCATACAATGGAAAAAGGAAAGCATCTTCAATAAATGGTGCTGATCTAACTGGATATGAACATGTAGAAGAATGCAAATAAATCCATACTTATCACCCTGTACAAAACTTAAGCCTAAGTGGATTAAAGACCTCAACATAAATCCAGACACACTAAGAGTAATAGAAGAGAAAGTGGGGAAAGCTGGGAACTTATTGGCACTGGTAGCAACCTCCTGAACAGAACACCAATAGCTCAGGAGCTAAAACAAACATCAATAAATGGGACCTTATGAAACTGAAAAACCTCTGTAAATCAAAGGACGCTGTCATTAGAACAAAAGGGCCACCTACAGACTGGGAAATGACCTTCACTAACCCAACATCTGACAGAGGGCTAATATGCAAAATATATAAAGAAATGAAGAAATTAAACACCAAAAAATCAAATAATCCCATCAAAAAATAGGGTACAGAGCAAAACTCAGAATTCACAGAAGAGGAATCTCTAAAGGCTGAGAAGCATTTGAGGAAATGTTCAACATCCTTTGTCATTAGGGAAATGCAACTTAAAACAACTCTGAGATTCCATCTCATACCCATCAAAATGGCTAAAATCAAAAACTCAGATGATAGCACATGCTGGTGAGGATGTGGAGAAAGAGGAACACTCCCCCATTGCTGGTTGGAGTGAAAACTTGTGCAACCACTTTGGAAACCAATCTGGATATATCTTAGAAAATTGGGAATAATTCTACCTCAAGACCCAGCCATACCCCTCTTGGGCATATATCCAAAAGATCTGAAATGAAACCACAAGGACATTGCCTCAACAATGTTCATAGCAGCTTTATTTGTAATAGCCAGAAACTGGAAACAACCCAGATGTCCTTCAACTGAAGAATGAATAAAAAACACTGTGGTACATTTACACAATGGAATACTACACAGCTATCAGAAACGAGGAAATCATGCAATTCAAAACCAAATGGATGGATCTAGAAAAGCTCATCCTAAGTGAGCTGACTCGGTCCCAGAAAGATAAACAAGGTATGTACTCTCTTATAAATGGATATTAACCATACATCACAGGATAACTATCCTACAACCCACAGATCCAAATAAATAGGAACCTAGCATATCTATCCTAGGAAAAATTTCACCCACCAGTGAGTCATGGAATCAGCTGCAGGTTAGTGGAACCCTTTACCCTAGATGGTGTGCCATATCAAGCCCCGGTACAAGTAGAAGCTCTTGGCCCTCACATGACTGAAGAAATGAGGGAGTACGATATGTGAGGGCCCACCTCATTTGAGGAGAAGGAGACTACCAAGTAGAGGAACAAGGAGGGAGGGAGGGAGGGAGGGGTCAGGAGGGGAGGAGGGAGGAAACTTTGTTCTATAAGTAACTTGAGAAAACAAAATAATATTTTTTAAGAAAAGAGTTAATAAGCTTAAAAATATAATAAAAATACAATATAAAAATTTCAAACTATAATTTACCAAAGATATAATTGCCCTATTGGCATGAAAGGAAAATGGCCTTAATTTCAGATTGGAATGTTAGACTGCAGGTGGCCACATAGCTTACACAAACTTGATAGCAGCTTAAAAGTTTTTTTTGTTTTTTGTTTTTTTTTTTAGATATAAAGGATATTTTCGTGGTTTGGCATTAAAAATCATGAAAGAGGTTTACAATGTTGTAAATAAATTAAAGGTTAGTATAGTTCAACCTGGTTTTCTAAACCTCTAAGAGTTGAAAAAATTTGGAGCTAAGGTATAGTATATGAAAAGCATCGTGTTAGCCTATGCCTTTAACTCCAGCAGAGACAGGAGGATTACTACAGAGTTAGTTGTTTTATAAATTCCAGAGTTACAAAGAACAGGGTGGTGATGGTGCACACCCTTAATCCCATCATTTGAGAAGGATACACACTTAATCCCAACACACTAGAGACAGAACCTGCAGATCTCAGAGTTCAAGGTCACCTTGACACAAAAGCAAGCTCTAAATAGAGAAAAACTTCGATCCAGGGGTGGTGGTGCACATCTTTAATCCCATCAGTTGGGAAACACATGCCTTTGATCCCAATACTTAGAATGCAGAGACAGGCACATAGGATTTAAATTTAAAAGCTACTCACAAAAGGCATGCTGAAATTCAAAGCAAATTTTCCTTTGAGATCTCAAAATATACATATACTTAAAGGTTTGTTTAGTTCCAAAATATCAAAATATTTCTTTTTAAATCTCAATTGAAAGATAATACTTTTTATATTGTCAAAAAACAAATTTGCTCCAGGAAAAATGTTACCTGACTTCCCCCCCCCAAAAAAAAGAAAAAAGTTAGTGTCCCAGAGTTAGGATTAGGGCAGGGCTCTGTTCATATCTTTCCAGGAGATTTAAAGCATCCATCTAAGGAATTCAGGCACAACTGGACAACTGAAACCTCAGAAGAAAACAGATCAGACACCAAAGAAGACAAGTAGCCCAGATGATCCAGCCTTGCAGACTTCCTCAATAGTTGTTTCCTCAAAAGTCTACAACCAAAACAACTCAAAATCGTTAAGATTGTTCAGCTCCACAGACTGTCCCAGCCAGAACTTCAGTAAAGCCCTGAAGTTCAGCTTCTGTCTACAAACTTCTTAGGACATTTAAATAGCTGAGCACAAAAGGACTGAACATCACATGATTCTATTTACACGCTTAACCATTTTTCCATTCTTATTTGGGCCCCAAACAGGTTTACTATGAACCAAATCATCAGGAAATCATTTTAAGAGAGTGACGTCTCATCTCTAGAAGGTGGGGTGGGTGTTTTTTCCCCCCTTTGGTCATTTGATGGGTTATAGATACTTCTTGTAATTTAGGGGGAGAGATTACAAGATGTTAAATGGTCTTGTTAAATAGGTTTTGGAGTTTTAGACCCAAGGACTTCTTTTTCTTTTCTGTACCCTTCTTTCTGTCCTATGTAGGAGTGAACAGACTTGAGAAAAAAATGTGACATAGACATAGTATAGGAAAGATCAAGAAAAAAGGACAGATTATTGAATATGCCCTTATACTTTTGTATATTGATACAAAATTAATATTATATTTGGCTAAATTTGTATTGATCTTTGTATATTGATGCAAAATTAAGATTATATTTGGCCACATTGGTATTGATCTTTGTATATTGATACAAATTAAAGTTAACTCTTTTTAAGGTATTGTACCTAGGTAATGCTTAAAAGTGGAATGTGAAGTTTTGGCTTTTTGCTACCAACTGTCATAAACTGTTTAGGATAATTAAGAAATGCAAACTAATAGTCTCTCAAACATGTCATTTTTTTAGGTACTAGGATGGTCTATCAGTTATTTCCTATGCTAATCAGAAACCAAGTTGCTAAGAGACAAGCATCATTTGCTTATCCAAATATAAGGAGATGGATAGGTGGTCTTCAAAAACCTCAAGAGATCTGTAGAATATGGCATTCAAAGATGTTTTCTTAATTTTAGATATTTTTTTGATATTGAGACATGTCAGCTCCTGACAGCACCCCCTATTCTACTCCAAGTAGAAGATGAGCATTGAAGAATCTCCAATTGGAGATGGTTGAATTAGTGGCAAGCCTATCTGTTGGCAAGAAAAATTTCTTGGTTCAACTATAGACAGAATTCTGTCCAAAAAGGACAAAACTTGGAAGCAGGTAAGTCAACAGCCTAGCTCTGCCAAGACAGTGTAGACAAGTCCTTCATAATTCCTGCTTTACCACCAATGTCTGTCAGAGAAACGAGGCCAAATGGCTGAAGATTGATGCTGTGATGTATGGAGAGAAAATGGGAACTGTCCAGGCAGCCACTGGTATGTCATTTCTTAGTTTTGGAAGCTTCTGGCCCTGTACTTCCTGTATAATCAGATATATTTATCCCTCTCAGGTCTCTGAGATGGTTGAAGAATAGATAGCTAGAGTCTCATAGTTAAATTTTGAATTGTTTAGAAATTAAGAGGGTGTTTTGGATCTAAGAAGAGCTTTTTAAAATTGTGATGCAAGTTTGGATGGAAGCTGAGTTGGATATAGAACTTTAAACTCATGGAGGTGGTTATATTGTAGAATGTTAAAGTCAGGTGCCAAATACCTATGGGGTGGACATTGGGAGTATATGCTAAGCCCTATAATTCTCATAATTGTGGCCTAATTATTTCTGTTGTTTTGTATTGTATTCATTGTTATAAAAGAAAGAGCCATTTGTTGTACTGAAAGGGAGAGCTGTTGGGGGGGGAAGATATACCTTAAAATTAAAAAAAAAGGAAGGGGATGGGGGATTGAGGGGGAAGAGGGTGGAACTGAAGGGGGGAGTAGGGAGGGGAATTGCGATAGAGATGTAACTTGAAGAAAAATAAATAAATTTAAAAAATTCTATTTGGCTACATCAGTATTGATCTTTGTATATTGATACAAAATTAAGGTTAACCCTTTTTAAGGTATTATACCTAAGTAAAGCTTAAAAATGCAATACGAAGTTTTGGCCCATTGATACCAACTGTCACAAACTTTTTAGGTAATTAAGAGATGCAAACTAGGGCTGGAGAGATGGCTCAGCCATTAAAGGCTAGGATCACAACCAAAAATATAAGAGATGCAAACTAATAGTCATTCAAACATGTCATTTGGTTAGGTACTAGTATAGTTTATTACAGCTATTTTCTAAGTTAACCGGAAATCAAGTTGTTAAGAGACAAGCAACATTTGTTTATCCAAATATATGAAGATAGAGAGGTGGTCTTCAAAAACCTCAAGATATCTGCAGAATTTGGCATTCAAAGAAGGTTTCTTAAGATTTTTTGATATTGAGACATCTCAGCTCCTGACATCACCCCCTATTCTACTCCAAGTAGAAGATGAACATCGAAAAAATCTCCATTTGGAGATGGTTAAATTAGTGGCAAGCCTATGATTGGGCAAGCAGAAGTTTTTATGTCATAGATTAGCAAGGTTTAAGCCGGACAAGCCCATAGTAGCAAGTTTTTCCCACCGTACTTAGCTGGTGATAATCTATAATTTGTTCCAATCCTATTTTTCTTCCTAGTGTAATTTACATGTTTCTAACACATGAAAGCTCTTATTTCTTATTCTAACTTTAAACTTTGTATCAACTACCTTAACTGCTTAAAATTATTTGATTCAACTCAAGAATTCTATAAAATCATTACCAGTTATTATAAAACCGTCAATTCATCTAAACAGCATTATTTCATGAAGGTACATCATTGTGTTGATCTGTAGGAAATTTGCCCAATAGAATGGGCTAATACCAAGGAAGCAATTACACAAGACTATAAGCAGCGAGGGTCTCCCTGTGCCCAGTCACACCGTGCCAGATATAGGAGGAATAATACAGCAATGACAAGCACGGGAAGGCACATCAGCAGCAAAAACAACCTGGAGACAAATCCCCTGAGGCTATGTCTCTCCAGGGTACACCCATTGCAGCCATCCAAAATGGTGGGCCACCTCCAGGAAGCTCACTTGCCCAGTGCAGCTCCTCCTGCCTGGTGTCTGCCCCTTCCATCTTTATGTGGGTTCTGGGAATTGAACTCAGTTTATCAGGTTTACACAACCAGTGCTTTTACTTGCTGAGCCATCTCTATGGCCCATGCCATGTATTTTAGATAGCATTCAAGCCCCATTTAGTCAGTAATTTGTCAGTGCTACCAGCCAACAGCCATTAGGAACATACAGGGAAACAATGAGCTTTGTTATAGAAACTTCCTGCAATTGGGTATATCACATTTCATGAGGAAACATGAAGGAGACAGAAGAGCTTCCTGTAATTGGGGGATTTGACTTATTTTGGGGGAAATTCAGGATGCAGATCTATTTTGCATGTCTGTGCCTTCTTAGTGTGAGGGCAAGATAGTAATTGGGTATTTTAATATTTTCCCTAGGAATGTGAAGATGCAGACATAGCTGCTGTTATTATTAGAGAAAAAGCAGTTGGTCCTGTTAGGAGAGGACCCAGTAATTGGTAATTCTGTATGTATGAGTTGTGTCTGTCCCAAAATAAGGAGAGAACTTAGGGTTTTGTTTTTTGTTTTCCCCCTCATTCTGTGGTAGTGATAAAGTGTCCCCATTTAATGCTGGCATTCCATTAGGTCAGTGTGGGAACCCTATGCTCAGTGCTACATAAATGCTAGGTATTGGCTCTCAAGGCTACTACTGAGAAATGATCTGCTGGTCATCAGTGGCTGGTGCACACCTGTCATCCATCCCTGTGGAGCTTGAAGGAGGGGGGTTGCTGTGAGTGCAAGCTTCACTTGGATTGAACAGTGAAACTCTTTTTCAAAATTAAATGCCATGTTAGAGCTTTACTGTAACATCAAATACTTAATCATAGCATCTGCTGAGGTCTGACTCGTCGATACTGAATGTAGGTTGTCCTTTGTTTTTGTTGTTTGTTTTTCTCCCAGAAGATAAACTCTCCAGGTTTTAGGTGGTTGAAAGGCTGCATCCCTGGCTACTTTAGAAGACCCATTTGAACCTGCTTGATAATATGGTTCATAGTTCTTGTTGTTAGAACTTGTTGCCTGGCAGAGTCTAGGGTTAGAAACGGGAGGGTATGTTGTGGCTGGCCATGTTGGAATTGGAGGGAGATGTATCATAGGAAGGAATGGGATACCTCATTTAGACTCAGTGTGTGGGACTTACAGGGTCTCTGAAATTCACAATTTTCAGAATTCTTTTATTATTATTGCATCTTTTCTCCCCTGAGAGTAATGAAGTTTCTGACACAAAGCATTCAAAGTTCTTTGATAACAGTCTGACAAGAAAAAGTTTGGACCCATCCTAAAAATAAACAAAGGATTATTTTAAAAACTTACTAGAAAATATTGATTGTACCAATGTTTTCTTTTTCTTTTCCTCCTCCTCCTCCTCTTCCTACTCCTCAGCCTCCTTCTTCTTCTTCTTTTTTTAATGTAATGTGACTGACAAGTGCAGGTGGGGCCAGCTGTCTTCCACAGTAACTTGAAGACTTGTGTGCCAGGGGTCAGTGTGGCTCGGTGGATCAGAGCTCCCTAAGCTTTAGTTTGGTGTAAAGTATAAATTCCCAATTATCTTAAAATTTTGATTAGTAAAAGGATCTACAGGATCAGTTTGATCTCCTGGGACCACATTATTACATTTAAGGAATAAAACGGCAAATAGCAATGGGAGGCAGAAATGCGTTTATAGGCTCTAGCAATCTCAGATGCTCCCCACCCCCTCACCGTCCCACCATCTGAATGTGCTGGATACAGTCCTTCAGGTTGTTGAACCACCACTGGCTGACATGTGTAAATGTCTTGGTACCAAGAAGTCCAAACCCTCTGTCTCTCCTTCCTTCTTACTTGGCAACAAAAAGTTTGCATAATAGTTACAAAAATTGAACCAGCTTTCTTAGAGTTGCCTGGCCAGTCACATGGGGATATCTTAGTGCATGACTAGCCTTAGTGCCTCCAAGTTCCATCCAAAGTATGGGCAAATTATAAACGTAGTTATTGCTACCAAATAGTCCTGACAGACTAGTTGGTATGTACTACCATGCAGCAACTCACACACCTGTGGTTACATAGCACTGTTTACCTTTAGTTACTAGAGGGTCAATGTCATGTTCCAAGCCATTTAAGAGATAATGGCCAAGTCAGCTCCACTGAGGTGAACCCATATTGTAAAAGAGACTAATCAAAGGTACATACAGGTTACAGGTCATTTCCCAACACAGGTAAATAGTCAAGAGGTCTTTTTTGCTCAAATAGAGGAGAGTTGGTAGATTCATGGATGATGCCCAGCAACATGGGAACCAGAGCTAAGCAATGCATCCCAGCTCTTCTGTTTGCTTCACAAAGCGTGTTACAATTTCTTCTGGTGGAAGTAAATATTTAATTCTAAAGTTCTTGGCAGTTGGGTGGGAATCCTTTTATTTAACATGGGAATCCTAGCACTTGGGAGGCTGAGGTTGGAAGGCTTGCTGAAAATTCAAGGTCAGCTTGAGTAACATCTGAAGTCCTAAGCCAGCCAAGGCTACACAGCAAACTTAGCTCAAATAGCAAAACAAAATCAAGCAAAGCCCACAACCCATCGCTGAACAAATAAATAGGTAGAAAGTTGGTTATGTTTCTTTTAAACAGAAAAGCACACACATTTTTATATGCTTTTATATTAT
>CAJQZJ010032348.1:1481128-1538293 GCA_907164525.1 Lophiomys imhausi | reverse complement strand
GTGCCGTCACCTGGTCACACGACTCCCTTCCATAGAGAAGGAGGTGTCGGGATTTGGATGACCAAACCGCGCTCCCCACAGCAACCTAGCATAACTCTCCTAGGAAAAACTCCACCCAGCAGCAAGTCATTGACCCTATTACTTGTTAGTGGAACACCTTACCCTAGTTGGGCTGCCATAGAAAAAGCTCTTAGCTCTTATGTAACTGATGAACTGAAGGGGTTTGATATGTGGAGGCTCCCCTTCATCCTAGGAGAAGACGACAGATATGGGGAAGAAGGAGGGAGGGAGGGTGGAACCTGGAAGGGAGGAGGGAGAGGATTTTGATTGAGATATAACTTGAGAAAATAAATTTTAAAAAAGACTCTAACAAAGGGCAAAGACAAACACATGGACAGAAATACATTGATTTTGACAGGTCTAATCATACAGATACTTGTCTTACACATGGAGCTTCTTACTGCTGTTTGTGAGTGACTATCAGACTGTTCTAAACTAGTTCAAAGATTGAAAGATCATTGTGAAATAATGGGAAAGGGCCAAAATAAGCATCTCAGGATAATCATGGTAACAGATGAAACATTTATTTAAATTATATACACAGTGATAGGACAAGAAAGAATATTGTAAAATTACAAGACGTTGAAACTTGTAAGATTTGTATAGAAATCCATGTATAATTCTGTATTCTTCTAAGGTAGGCTCTGGTGAAGGCTTAAAGAATCCTAAGCAACTATGTCTAGCCTGTGACCCTATCTGCAAACACGCCTCCAGAGGAGGGATTTCTGTTACATATTTGTACTAAAGCTGTGTGTGTATTCCTGGGTCGTCACACTCTTAAACCAACAGGCTACTTTATGGTTCTAATCAGGTCAGGTTGAGGACCAAAGTTAACAATGAGCGGGTGGGGAACCTGACATATCCAGACATGTGGGTTTGGACAACAGTCTTAAAGTTTGTGAGGGTGATGTCACATATCAGAACACCAACTCTGGGTGTTGTGGTGGTTCCAATTTCCTCTGAGGTCTTGGTGTTGGCTAACAGACAGAAACTCTCTTGTCTTGGATCTCTTGAAGACAGGTGGACACATAAAGGCTCCTGGGTGCAGCCCACACACCCAGCATGCTAAAGTTTGCCCAGATTGTTTCTGGTCTGGTCCAGACATGAAAGCCATGTTTGGTGGTCATGGTCCCTACGACCTGAGCATAAGTCCTACTTGATGAAGAGAAGATGTGTCCCACAACCCTTGAAGTTGAAGTTCTTGGTGGTAAGGGAGCCCCCGCTTTCCCTGCTGTCAATTGGGGTCAGTTGTCAGAGTAGGAGAACTTGTTTACACGTTTTTTTTTTTTTTTGTGTGAACAGAGTTTTGATTGACAAAACAATCAGGAAAAATCATGATAGAGCCATGTTACCATCTAACCATTCATGATATTAAGGCATGACCATATTGTGTGTTCATTAAGGAGAGTGGGTCCTTGTCCCATTTAAGGCCACAGTGTGTGAGCCTGGCTCCCTTGTTGTGAGCATAGTACTGGGTCCTGTGAGAGGGTGCGGCCCACACACCCTTGAATTTAAACTGGACCCAGTGTACTGGGTAATCAGAGAGCTAGCAGGATCCCTTTGGTGTTACTTTAGGGCCTTTGCTTTTGTCATTCTTCATACATCCACCTCATGGTGTGTCCACCCTTCCTGGAGTGATGTGTTACCTGGGTCAGAGTTGAGGTCAAATTGTTGTCTTTGTAGTATTCCACAGAAGACCTGGACACAGGGGATTCCCTGGGTGCGGCCCACACACCCTGATCCCATGGAGTGCCCATGGCTCTTTGATGGTCATGTGTGGTCTAGATTACTTAAAAGCCATGTTGTCTTGACACACTTGAGGTAAGAAAGTTGTCTGTATTGTTTGAATGGCAGATACAGCCCACAAACTGTCATGGTACCAAATGGAGTTTGCAGATTAGCACTGATTGGGAGTTCATGGCCTCTGATCTAATGTCACTCACCAATGGTGAGTCCAGATTTCTTGTTAACATGGCGTGAACTGGGTTACCATTATTGCTGTTGTTTGTTTAAGGAAAGAAATTAACTTGAGATAATGCCTGGCATCTGGCCAGGTCAGGGTCATGGTTGTGACCATTTCGTTTGACCATTCAGGTGAGGCTTGGTCCCTTTAAGGCCTGCTCCTTTGTGGTAGAATTGTGTCCTGGGCTGGAGGGAGGGAGGGTGTGGCCCACACACCCTTGTTGACAACATGGACCCAAGCTTCTTGGGGCTGAAGGAGCTGCCGGCTTTTCTGTTTATGGCCTTGCACCTGTATTGATCATCAGGTCATCATTAATATCTTGGAGGATAAACTGAGTGCAGATGTCTGTTAATTGTAACAAGATCAATTTTCAGTAAGTCCAGGGTAAACGGCTTGTGGCCAAAGTTACATTTCATATCTTTTTGTTAGTAGAGAAATCAGTTGAAGATACGTACGGTCTTGTCTCAGAAAGGTCCAGGGTGCAGTATGACACCCTTTTTGGTATTGTTCATTCATAGTGACAGGTGCGCCCTTGTTGTGGTATGGTGTTGGTATCATCCTTGGTCACCTGTGTTGAGCATATGGTCTGTATTGACAGAAGTTCCAGTAGTTAGATTATGCCAATCACAAGAGTATAGAGTTGTAGGTTTATGGTTGAACAAGTAGGGTGTGTCTACATTGATGCCTTGGTTGATTGTAAAATAATAATGAAATTAAGGGCTGGGATCAGAGTGCCTCTTCTACACAGTCTCAAGACAGTGATGTTTCTCTTCCCATTTGTCCTGGGTACAGTTCTTTGTATGGGTCCAGGGCTGTTTGAGTGAGAATAAATCTAGGCTAATTTTACATTTCATGAGTATCATGAGTATCAATGCTTGTCCCAGGCAGAGTGCTCTTTTAAAATTTAGCCTGGGTCCCTTTCACTTCTTGACTTTGCCCCTATTTAAGTACATCCTTGTTTTGTCCAGGACACTACAGGGAATTTTTAGCCAATGCTCATATCACTTCTTATTTGGGTCTGGGCCATTTTATGTTTACAGATTAGGCCCAACCCCACATCTCTTGTTCTTGGGCCCAGGCCTCTTCACAGTAAGGGATAGGCCCAGGCCTACACTTCTTCTTCTTGGGCCCAGGCCTCTTGAGGGTAAGGGATAGGCCTAGGCCCAATCTCTTCTTCTTGGGCCCAGGCCTCTTCAGGTTAAGGAATAGGCCCAGGCCTCTTCAGGTGTTAGGGATAGGCCCAGGCCCACATATCTCATTAGGCCCAGTACTCTTCAGAGTAAGGGATAGGCCTAGGCCCACATCTCTTCTTGGGCCCAGGCCTCTTCAGGGCAAGGGATAGCCCTAGGCCCAATCTCTTCTTCTTGGGCCCAGGCCTCTTCAGGTTAAGAGATAGGCCTAGGGCAACACCTCTTCTTCTTCTTTGGGCCCAGGCCTCTACAGGGGTTAGGGATAGGCCCAGGCCCACATCTCTTCTTCTTCTTTGGGCCCAGGCCTCTTCAGGTTAAGGTATAGGCGCAGGCCCACATCTCCTCTTCATGGGCCCAGGCCTCTTCAGGGTAAGGGATAGCCCTAGGCCCACATTTCTTCTTGGGCCCAGGCCTCTTCAGGGTAAGGGCCCAGGACTCTTCAGGTGAAGGGATAGGCCCAAGCCCACATCTCTTCTTCTTCTTTGGGCCCAGACCTCTTCAGGGTTAGAGATAAGCCCAGGCCCACATCTCCTCTTCTTCCTGGGCCCAGGCCTCTGCAGGGTTAGGGATAGGCCCAGGCTCACATCTCTTTTCTTTGGGGCCCAGGCCTCTTGAGGTTAAGGGATAGGCCCAGGCCCACGTCTCTTCTTCTTGGGCCCAGGCCTCTTCAAGGTTAGGGATAGGCCCAGGCCCACATCTCTTCTTCATGGGCCCAGGCCTCATCAGGGTAAGGGATAGGCCCAGGCCCACATTTCTTCTTGGGCCCAGGCCTCTTCAGAGTAAGGGATAGGCCCAGGCCCACACCAATTCTTCTTGGGCCCAGGCCTCTTCACAGTAAGGGATAGGCCCAGGCCACACCGCTTCTTCTTGTCCCAGGCCTCTTCACAGTAAGGGATAGGCCAAGGCCCACACTTCTTCTTCTTGGGCACAGGCCTCTTCAGGTGAAGGGATAGGCCCAGGCCCATATCTCTTCTTCTTGGGCCCAGGCCTCTTCAGGATAAGTGATAGCCCTAGGCACATACCTCTACTTCTTGGACCCAGGACTCTTCAGGTGAAGGGATAGGCCCAAGCCCACATCTCTTCTTCTTTGGGCCCAGACCTCTTCAGGGGTTAGAGATAAGCCCAGGCCCACATCTCCTCTTCTTCCTGGGCCCAGGCCTCTGCAGGGTTAGGGATAGGCCCAGGCTCACATCTCTTTTCTTTGGGGCCCAGGCCTCTTGAGGTTAAGGGATAGGCCCAGGCCCACGTCTCTTCTTCTTGGGCCCAGGCCTCTTCAAGGTTAGGGATAGGCTCAGGCCCACATCTCTTCTTCATGGGCCCAGGCCTCATCAGGGTAAGTGATAGGCCCAGGCCCACATCTCTTCTTCATAGGCCCAGGCTTCTTCAGTGTAAGGGATAGCCCTAGGCCCACATTTCTTCTTGGGCCCAGGCCTCCTAAGGGTAAGGGATAGGCCCAGGCCCACACTTCTTCTTGGGCCCAGGCCTCTTCAGGTTAATGGATAGGCCCAGGCCCACACCAATTATTCTTGGGCCCAGGCCTCTTCACAGTAAGGGATAGGTCCAGGCCACACTGCTTCTTCTTGGGCACAGGCCTCTTCAGGTGAAGAGATAAGACAGGGACATATCTCTTCTTCTTGGGCCGAGGCTTCTTCAGGATAAGTGATAACCCTAGGCACATAAGCTACTTCTTGGGCCCAAGCCTCTTCACAGTAACGGATAGGCCCAGGCCCACACCTCTTCTTCTTGGGCCCAGGCCTCTTCAGGGTAAGTGATAGCCTTAGGCCCACATCTCTTGTTCTTGGGCCCAGGACTCTTCAGGTGAAGGGATAGGCCAAAGCCCACATCTCTTCTTCTTCCTGGGCCCAGGCCTCTTCAGGGTTAGGGATAGGCCCAGGCCCACATCTCTTCTTCTTTGGGCCAAGGCCTCTTGAGGTTAAGGGATAGACTTAGGCCCACATCTCTTGTCCTTGGGCCCAGGACTCTTCAGGTGAAGGGATAGGCCCAAGGCCACATCTCTTCTTCTTCTTTGGGCCAAGGACTCTTCAGGGGTTAGAGATAAGCCCAGGCCCACATCTCTTCTTCTTCCTGAGCCCATGCCTCTTCAGGCTTAGGGATAGGCCCAGGCCACATCTCTTCTTCTTTGGGCCCAGGCCTCTTAAAGTTAAGGGATAGGCCCAGGCCCACGTCTCTTCTTCTTGGGCCCAGGCCTCTTCGGGTTAAGGGATAGGGCCAGGCCCACACTTCTTCTAGGGCCCAGGCCTCTTCAGTTAAGGGATAAGCCTAGGCCCACATCTCTTGTTCTTGGATCCAGGCCTCTTCAGGTGAAGGGATAGGCCTAAGCCCACATCTCTTCTTCTTGGGCCCAGGCCTCTTCATGGTAAGGGATAGTCCCAGGCCCACACCGATTCTTCTTGGGCCCAGGCCACTTCACACTAAGGGATACGCCCAGGACACACTTCTTCTTCTTGGAACCAGGACTCTTCACAGTAAGGGATAGGCCCAGGCCCACACCTCTTCTTCTTGGGCCCAGGCCTATTTAGGGTAAGTGATAGCCTTAGGCCCACATCTCTTCTTCTTGGGCCCAGGCCTCTTCATGGTAAGGGATAGGTCCTGGCCCAAATATCTTCTTCTTGGGCCTAGGCCTCTTCAGGTTAAGGGATAGGCCCAGGCCCACATCTCTTCTTCTTGGGCCCAGGTCTCTTCAGGGTAGGGATAGCCCTATGCCCACATTTCTTCTTGGGCCCAGGCCTCTTCAGGGTAAGGGATAGGCCCAGGCCCACACTTCTTCTTGGGCCCAGGCCTCTTCAGGTTAAGGTATAGGCCTAGGCCCATATCTCTTCTTCTTGGGCCCAGGCCTTGTCAGAGTAAGGGATAGGCCAAGACCAACATCTCTTCTTCATGGGCCCAGGCCTTTTCAGGGTAAGGGATAGCCCTAGGCCCACATTTCTTCTTGGGCCCAGGCCTCCTAAGGGTAAGGGATAGGCCCTGGCCCACACCATTTCTTCTTGGGCCCAGGCCTCTTCACAGTAAGGAATAGGCCCAGGCCACACCGCTTCTTCTTGTCCCAGGCCTCTTCACAGTAGGGAATAGGCCCAGGCCACAACGCTTCTTCTTGGGCCCAGGCCTCTTCAGGTTAAGGGATAGGTCCAGGCCCACACCTCTTCTTCTTGGTCCCAGGCCTCTTCACGGTAAGGGATAGGCCCAGGCCCACATCTCTTCTTCATGGCCCTGGCATCTTCAGGTTATGGGATATGACTAGGCTCACATCTCTTCTTCTTGGGCCCAGGCTTCTTCACAGTAAAGGATAGGCCCAGGCCCACACCTCTTATTCTTGAGCCCAGGCCTCTTCAAGGAAAGTGATAGGCCCAGGCTCACACCATTTCTTCTTGGGCCCAGGCTTCTTCAGGGCAAGGGATAGCCCTAGGCCCAATCTATTCTTCTTGTGCCTAGGCGTCTTCAGGTTAAAAGATTGGCCCAGGGCTACACCTCTTCTCCTTTTTTGGGCCCAGGCCTCTTCAGAGTTAGGGATAGGCCCAGGCCCACATCTCTTCTTCTTCTTTGGGCCCAGGCATGTTCACAGTAAAGGATAGTCCCAAGCCCACATCTATTCTTCTTGGGCCCAGGCCTCTTCAGGGTAAGTGATAGCCCTAGGCCCACATCTCTTGTTCTTGGTCCCAGGCCTCTTCAGGTGAAGGGATAGGCCTAGGCCCACATCTCTTCTTCTTGGGCCCAGGCCTCTTCATGGTAAGGGATAATCCAAGGCCCACATTGATTCTTCTTGGGCCCAGGCCTCTTCACATTAAGGGATAGGCCCAGGCCACACCAATTCTTCTTAGGCCCAGGCCTCTTCACAGTAAGGGATAGGCCCAGGCCACATCTCTTCTTCTTGGGGCCAGTACTCTTCAGGGTAAGTGATAGCTCTAGGCCAACATCTCTTCATCTTGGGCCCAGGCCTTGTCAGGTTAAGGAATAGGCCCAGGCCCACATCTCTTCTTCTTGGGCCCAGGTCTCGTCAGGGTAAGGGATAGGCCCAGGTCCACACTTCTTCTTGGGTGCAGGCCTCTTCAGGTTAAGGTATAGGCCTAGGCCCACATCTCTTCTTCTTGGGCCTAGGCCTCTTCACAGTAAGGGATAGGCCCAGGCCCACACCTCTTCTTCTTGGGCCCCGGCCTCTTCAGGGTATGTGATAACCTTAGGCCCACATCTCTTGTTCTTGGGCCCAAGACTCTTCAAGTTAAGGGATAGGCCTAGGCCTACACCTCTTCTTGGACCCTGGCCTCTTCACAGTAAGAGATGGGTCAGGCCGACACCTCTTCTTCTTGGGCCCAGGCCTCTTCAGGGTAAATGATAGCCCAAGCCCACATCTCTTGTTCTTTGGCCCAGGACTCTTCAAGTGAAGGGATAGGCTTAGGCCCACATCTCTTCTTCTTCTTTGGGCCCAGGCCTCTTTAGGGGTTAGGGGTAGGCCAGGCCCACATCTCTTCTTCTTGGGCCCAGGCCTCTTCAGGGTAAGGGATAGTCCCAGGCCTACCTCTCTTCTTCTTGGTCCCATGCCTCTTCAGGTTAAGGGATAGGCCCAGGCCTACATCTCTTCTTCTTGGGCCCAGGCCTCTTCAGGGTAAGGGATAGCCCTAGGCCCATATCTCTTCTTCTTGGGCCCGGCCTCTTTAGGGTAAGGGATTGGCCCAGGCCCACACTTCTTCTGGGGCCAGGCCTCTTCAGATTAAGGGATAGGCCCAGCCCCACACTAATTCTTCTTGGGCCCAGGCCTCTTCAGGTTAAGAGATAGGCCTAGGCCCACATCTTTTCTTCTTTGGCCCAGCCTCTTCACAGTAAGGGATAGGTCAGGCCCACACCTCTTCTTCTTGGGCCCAGGCCTCTTCAGGGTAAATGATAGCCCTAGGCCCACATCTCTTGTTCTTGGGCCCAGGACTCTTCAGGTGAATGGATAGGCCAGACCCACATCTCTTCTTCTTCTTTGGGCCTAGGCCTCTTTAGAGGTTAGGGATAGGCCCAGGCCCACATCTCTTCTTCTTCCTGTGCCCAGGCCTCCTCAGGGTAAGGGATAGGCCCAGACCCACATCTCTTCTTCTTCTTTGGACCCAGGCCTCTTTAGGGGTTAGGGATAGGCCCAGGCCCACACCTCTTCTTCTTCCTGTGTCCAGGCCTCCTCAGGGTAAGGGATAGGCCCAGGCCCACATCTCTTCTTCTTTGGGCCCAGGCCTCTTCAGGGTAAGGGATAGGCCCAGGCCCACATATCTACTTCTTGGGCCCTGGCCTCTTCAGGGTAAGGGATAGTCCCAGGCCCACATATCTACTTCTTGGGCCCAGGCCTCTTCAGGGTAAGGGATAGCCCTAGGCCCATATCTCTTCTTCTTGGGCCCAGGCCTCTTCGGGTTAAAGGATAGGCCCAGGCCTACACTTCTTGGGCCCAGGCCTCTTCAGATTAAGGGATAGGCCTAGTCCCACATCTCTTCTTCTTGGGCCCAGGCCTCTTCATTGTAAAGGATAGGCCCAGGCCTACATCTCTTCTTTTTGGGCCCAGGCCTCTTCAGGTTAAGGGATATGCCCAGGCCTACATCTCTTCTTCTTTGGCCCAGGCCTCTATAGGGTAAGGGATAGGCCCAAGCCCACATCTCTTCTTATTTCCAGGCCTCTTCAGGTTAAGGGATAGGCCCAGGCCGCCAACTCTTCTTCTTGGGCCCAGGCCTCTTCAGGGTAAGGGATAGGCCCAAGCCCACATCTCTTCTTCTTCTTTGGGCCCAGGCCTCTTCAGGGTTAGGGATAGTCCCAGGTCTACACCTCTTCTTCTTTGGCCCAGGACTCTTCGGGGATAGGGATAGGCCCAGGCCCATAGCTCTTCTTCTTCCTTTGGACCCAGGCCTCTTCAGTGTTAGGGATATGTCCGGGCCCACATCTCTTTTTCTTCTTTGTGTCCAAGCCTCTTCATAGGTAGGGATAGGCCCAAACCCACAAGTCTTCTTCTTTGTGCCTGGGTTTCTTAAGGTCCAGAATTGGCCCAGCCAACTCCTTCCCTTGATTTTCTCAGGGTGTCTTTCATTTGAGGCACTAATGCAGGCCTTTCTATCTTATCTTTTTGGGTCCTGCCATACTCAGGGTCAGAATAGTTGTTTTTCTTTAGAGTTGATGTACTGGAGGCTTTTGAGTCTGCATAGGTGTAAATATTGTTTTACCTTTGAATGTGGTCCCCATTTCTGAAAAACAAAAACAAGAGAAACAATAGACCTGTGGATATGTATAGAGGAAAATCCTTGGTAACCTTTTCCCAAAGCATCTCAAATGTACTCAGAGCATCATTGAACTTCCTTAGGGGAACATGGGCAGACAAATATAGCCAGACATCCTGATGAACTAAATCATAAATCAAGTACTTAGAAGAGAAAGGTGGTGAGGAAAGAGCCTCTCATTGCTCATGTGACTGTGCCTGTGGTGGATTTGGACCATGGGTTCATGTGCAAAGATTGATGATTTGACATTGTGAGACCTACAAGAGAGTCCCCACAAGGTGGTGCCATGATGCCTTTACTTCCTTCTGTGGTGCTATCCCATGATGAAATATCATAGGTTGTTGGAGAAACAATAGAGGTATGTCCTCCAAAGTCTAGATGATGCATTGCTAAGGAATGGAGGCTGTTCATATCTTCACAAGACCTCTTTACCCAGTGTTGGAATGGTGTTCTGTCCAGTTATGTGTGACCATGCTCTGGGAGGCTGTCTCTCTGAACCTTGTCAAGATCACATCTGCCTTGTATTTTAAAGTTCCTCACACACTGAATTATGGTTTTCTCATCCTGTTCTTTAAAGCCCCTTAACAAGTACATCCACTGATTTGAATCATGTGTTCACCCAAAGGTTTTTTGGCCCTGACTTACCTGAAAGGGATCCCTGTCCACCTCCTCTTGGTTTCAGTCCTAGCACTAGCCCACTCAGGTAGACTCTGCTGCTCATAGAACTCAGGCACACCCATAACCATGACAATGATTATGTGAGGTCACAGAAGCCAGGCCTCACTCTGGGAAAGCTCATATCCAGGCACACAGTGTCTTTTGACTGGTACTTAGGGGAAGTACCTGAAGGCTTCTTTTATGACCATTTCTTGGAAACAAGCTCAGATCCAGATCTCCTTCTCCTGCAGGAAACTTCACCACTGAGAAGAGCAGGGTCAATGGGGATGGATCATTTCAGCCCCAGTATACAAAGTTTAATACTTGGTCTATCATTTCTGATGCTTAATTCATCATCAAGTTACCCTTGTCAAAAGGCTTTGAGTGTGCCATCTGCAGCATTCTGGGTACCAATATGAAAAATTTGGACTGTCCTTTCATCACCACCATTAAACACAACTTGAAGTAGGCTTGTCCAGAAAGCAGAATGACATGAAATTTCCTTCCCTGGCCTTGAAGTAATAATCTGTTCCCTGGAGAACAGCATAACTGTTTCCTCCAGTCCCAGTTTGGAAACTCAAGTCCTGGGACAGGGGCTGGTTCTGACTCAGTTGCTGTCACCTCTTCTCACAGATGTAGGTGGAGATTAGCAGAAAAAACAAGTGACATGATCCCTCTACACATACACATGAACACGCAGATTCATCCAAAGTACAATAGCACTTGTTTCATAATTAAATTATAGGAATGATATTAGATGAGGAGAGAGTGTGAAGACAGTGTTTGTGCTGAGCAGGGAAGGGCCTATGAACTGAATGTGAAGGTGGCTGTTTTCAATAAAGTTCATACCTACAGAAGCCCTAGAGAAGGTCCCAGTGAGGCACTTTCTACCTACCTTGGGCGGCATGTACTGCTGAGGGTGGGTGGTGGAAGTAGTTTGTCTTTAACCTTTTGTAGGCTCCAGCCTTGAGTCTTAGACCAGGTACTCAAATGAAAGTTTCTTCCAGAGGCCTCTCTTCTTGGTATGTGTATCGTGTCCTCTCCCTGAGGCTTTATATGGCATGCCATTCTGCAGACTTCCTGTAGTCACTGCTGTTTCGGCTTCTTTTTAGGTCTCCTGTTGTGTTACATAAGGAACACTTCAAGAACTCCACTGAGCCTCAGTCACAGTCATTCTGGTCTTTGCTCTTACTATTCCTGGCATGCCTATGTACCTTAAGGCAGGCACACACATACACACACACAGAAAGAGAGAGAGAGATGCATATTAAGTAACATACTATTTAAATGTAAATGTGGAGAGTGTGTACTGGCTTAAGTAGATGCTGATAGTGTACAGGGTTAGGTAGCGTGATGGGGAGTGGTTGCACAAGCCTTTAATTACAGCAATAGGGAGGCAGTGGCAGGTGGATCTCTGGGTGTAGTGCCAGTCTGTGTTCAACAGTGAATTCTAGGACAGCCTTGGCTACATAGAGAAACCCCATATTGAAAAACAAATGAAAAAAACTAAAATGTACATAATGTGCAAGGTTAGGAAGAGTGCGGGAATGCTGCTTCTTGTGGTGTCCCTGCCTTCAGTCATGCTGGGGGCCACTCAAGGGTAGAAATACAGGATTCCTGCTGTTAAGAAGCAAACTCCCTTCAGAACCCTAGATAATAGGACTCTGTGAAGCATCATCTCCTAACTGTGGGCTGCCACAGCGCACATTTGTCCCTGGCTTGGGGCACAACAGCAGAGCTTATCCTGCATCCATCTGTGGTACAGGCCAGATGTTGTCATCTCTTGGACTTATTCTCTGAAAAGTTGTGTGTGTGTGTCATCTCCCTGAGTCCTGGTTGGTCAAGTCCCTTGTCACGCATCCCACTGATATCGACTGCAACAATTTGTACTGTTATAGCACAGGTCCTGTTAAGGTCACTTCAAGGACCACATAGTGCCTCAGGTACTTCATCACCCTCCACTTCCCAGCACACTGAGTTTAAATCAGGACTCCATCCCAGGAATCCTGTATGTATTTCTTCCACCATGTACCCTAAACCTCTCTGCACACCTGCAATTCCTTCTGATTTTTAGCCCACCTCTGTAGACTCTGAGTTCCCTCACACCAATAACACAGCCCTTACCAAAGCTAGGAGTTATTATCTGAGGTAAGAGAGGCCTGAATCACACACCTCTGTCCAGCTTCCTCCTATGTGCCTGAGTGCAGAATGAAGAACGACCATGCTCCCCCACACTGGGCTGAGCACACTGTCCCAGCAACTGGGAAGTTGAACATGTGCTGAGGACATCCGCTTATTAACAAAGCTCGGGAAAAAATTACCCTGTCTCATATAACAGTGTGTATATTTGTAGTGGATGTGTGACATCATTCACTGTCATCATATGCACTTTCACACATATGATATGGACCTGCAGACATGAGCACACATGCAAAGTGAAAACATGTACATAATTATATATTAGAGGGGAGAGTGCGGCCATAGTGTTTCCTGTGGTAGTGACATTGAGGTTTGTCCCCATATTGTGTCAGCTATCTGACTATGAATGAAAAGATTGCTACTGCCAGGGACTGAAGTTCACAGGGAAGATGCGTTGCCTATTTTCCCTGGACAAGCTATGAGTGATGGTCAGATGTGGACATAACAACATCAGTGTTTCCGCTTTCCTTACTTAGGCTGGGGGCTACAACCCTGGTCCAGACACACGTGTGGCTTTATTTCAAGGCCTCTCTCCCTGGTGATTGGAAGGGTTTCTCTGTCTGTGTTCTTCAGTGTCCAGTCCCACTGCTATGAGACTTGTGATCCCTGCTGTTTCTACCTCTTCTGAGGATGAGCTGTCCTCAGGGAGGATACTTCATGTCCCTCACTATGTTCAGTCTCCCCATCTCATAAGACCCCAATGAAGAAGTACCTCACATGATGAATTTCAGGTAGTATCCATCTCAGAAAACAGCACAAAACCACAGAGACACAAGGGATTGCCGTGAGTCCCAGCCCTCCTTGGTGGACTCTGAGCTTTCCTCTGGCTACGACCACTGTTGTTACCAGGGCAAGGACTTACCCTGAGACGTCACAGAGGCCTTACCTCACTTCATTCTGAGAATCACAATGGCATTCAGGCCTTGGTCATCTCCCTGCTTGGTCTATTCTTGTTCTCTACCAGACTGTCCCAAGCATCCTTGTAAACACTTAGATTTGGGGAAGTAGCTTGAATGTTTGCCAGAAACACCTCCCTGAGAATCACTTACATCTGACAGACCTCCATCTTTTAGTAGTAACTTTGTCCTTGAGAGGAGGAACACAGTGGACAAAGCTGCTTCCTCACCTCTGAACCACACATTCTACCTCATCATCTCAGGTTCTCTATTGCCATCATGGTTCATTGCTGCCCTTCAGCCTGCCATGTGCCATCTTTGCCCCAATCTGGCTCCAACAGTAACCATACCTTGTTTCCTAACTTACCTCTGTGAATGATTCATCTTTTAGCTTGAGTTGGTTTGTGTGTTGTTAGCTGCAATGCCAGTGGCCTGCAATGCCAGTGACCCTTGGTTTTGGGGGGAACTGTACAAACACACATAGATTAATAGTGAATAAATACATACAGTGTGGATGAATTACAATAGATCTCTTTGCAGGCAGAGCCCAGCATGTGAGGTGAAAAGACATCTGGGAACATATGATTTTACCTGTCCATCCTCAGTGAACCTTTCACCCGAGTAACTGTGTGAGTTAATGATCCTGCTGTGCAGATATGTTCAAAGCCTTCTGTCCCTATGTGCTTGCAGGTTATGGAGTGGTGGGCTGTGTTCCTTAGTCCTGCTCCGACCTGAGACTCTGTCAAGTCCTTGCTTCCCCTGTGCTAGAACTGGATTCTCTCAACCACAAGGTCTCCTCTCTTTCACAGGAAGGAATGCGGTATGTAGGACATGAATGAATCCAAGTCTGGGGATGCTGGGCACCGGTGCCTGTGGGGCCACTGTGCATTCCAAGTAGAATGTTGTAAAATTCAGTGGTTAATTGTGAAAACCTTAAACTTTTGGTTGAATTAGCCTGTCTTTTTTCCAGAAACACAAAGTCCAACTCCTGCCCTGAAGATGTTTTAGGGGAGTCACAATGTGTGTGCTTGCATTCAGATAGCCTCCCCTGGAACATGACTCCTGAGCATGAGGACCCTGTGGGTGTCATTTGGAGATTGTGGGAAGTCAGATTGCCTGATTGAAGGACAGACTTTACAGGAGGTGACACGGTAGCTTATTTTGTGTCATGAGCCTCAGCATATGCTCACAGGCTCATCATGGTTCTAGCTGGCTATCCACAATGGAACACAGCTTGGATGTGGCAACATTTGGGTGTGCACACGCGCGTGCGCGCACACACACACACACACACACACACACACACACACATTTGAATTACTCATTACTGCGACATAATGTCCTCTCTACCCAAAGTATCACCCTCTGTTGGGGGTGAAAGGACAAATTCTGACCAAACCTGATTAAAATCCTGGAATTAAAGCTTAAAGTGAATTTAATTTAAAGTCACCTGCACTAGTATCAAAGGTCACAGTGATGAGCTAATTCTATGGTAAAACTCACACTTACATATGTCTTGGTTTTAGTGACTCCTCATGAGTTTGCTTAACCATGATCTGAACATTTTTGTCATTTTCCAGCCAGCCTGATGTCTCCCAGGACCTGTAGTTTGAAGTTTCTGTCAGTAGGAATGATGTGAGCCTAACTGCCCACTGGTTTATGGTGTGGATTCAGATCTTCCACTGCCCTTTCCATTCTCATGTAGAACCTAGGTATTGTTTTCTAAAGATCGTTTTCTAGAACAGTTCTTGGTACCCTGCATAGCTACATTCGAACCAACAAATGAAGCAGCATCGCTGTTAGAATAGTGAGCAGGAGCACACCACTAGGAAACGCAACAGAAGCACAAGTTACTGCTAGTCCTGGATAGACTGAAACCAGCATCTAGTTTTGTGATTGAGGGTTGAGATGGCTGAGGAATTTCCCACTATGTGGCTGTCCCATAGCCTTCTTGATCACCATTGGACGGGCACTTGGCAGTTCCAGTGTCTTGGCTATTGTGAATGGCACTGCTGTGAGGATATGAGCCAACCTCTGACACCCTGGCTCTGTCTCCTTTGACATTTGAGCGTGATTGCTGGATCTCTTGGAGGCTATGTCTTTGTTTTATAAAAAAAAAAAAAAAAAACAAAACAAAACAAAACAAAAAAAAAACCAAAACTCAATACCAATGTGGCCAAACATAATCTGGCCACATTGGTATTGATCTTGCATATTGATACAAAATTAAGGGTAACGCTTCTTAAAGGTATTGTACCTAGTAATGCTTAAAAATGAAATGTGAAGTTTCAGCCTTTTGCTACCAACTGTCAAAAACTGTTTAGGATAATTAAGAAATGCAAACTAATAGTCATTCAAGCTTGTCATTTTGTTAGGTACTATGACAGTCTAATCACAGTTATTTTCTAAGCTAATCAGAAATCAAGTTGCTAAGAGACAAGCAACATTTGCTTATCTAAATATAAGAGATAGATAGGGCGTCTTCAAAAACGTCTCAAGAGATCTGCAGAATATGGCATTCAAAGATGTTTTCTTAACTTAAAATTTTTTGATATCGAGACATGTCAGCTCCTGACAGCACCCCCTATTCTACTCCAAGTAGAAGATGAGCATTGAAGAATCTCCAGTGGGAGATGGTTGAATTAGTAGCAAGCCTATCTCTTGGCAAGAAAAACTCCTTGCTTCAACTGTAGACAGAGTGCTGTCCAAAAAGGACAAAACTTGGAAGCAGGTAAGTCATTAGCCTAGCTCTGCCAATACAGGGTAGGCAAGTCCTTCATAATTCCTGCTCTACAATCAATCTCTGTTAGAGAAACGGGGCCAAACGGCTGAAGATTGATGCAGGAATGTATGGAGAGAAAAATGGGAACTGTCCAGGCAGCCACTGGTATGTCATTTCTTAGTTTTGGAAGCTGCGGGCCCTGCACTTCCTATATAATCAGATATATTTATCCCTCTCAGGTCTCTGAGGTGGTTGAAGAATAGATAGCTAGAGTCTCATAGTTAAATTTTGAGTTGTTTAGGAATCAAGAGGGTGTTCTGGATCTAAGAAGATGTTTTTAAAATTGTGATGCAAGTTAATATGAAAGCTGAGGTAGATATAGAACTTTAAACTCATGGAGATGGTTAGATAGCAGAATGTTAAAGTCAGGTGCCAAATACATATGGATTGGACATTGGGATTGTATGCTAGGCCATATAACTCTCATAATTGTGGCCTATTTATTTCTGTTGTTTTGTATTGTATTTATTGTTTTAAGCAAAGAACCATTTGTTGGACTGAAAGGGGGAGCTCTTGGGGGGAAAAGATATACCTTAAACTAAAAAAAAAAAAAAAAAAAAGGGAAGAGGATGGGGGTTGAGGGAGAAGAGGGTGGGAGGGTGGGACTGGAGGGAGAAGTAGGGAGGGGATTGTGATTGAGATGTAACTTGAAGAAAAAAAATAAATTATAAAAAAAAAAAGAATCAGAAAAAAACAAAAACAAAACAACTTCTTTTTTCCCCTCATAATATCAGGATATTCATGTGTATAATTTCTGTTACTATTTATCAGTGAAAATTAATTCAACTAAAGAAAAGTACAGTAAATATGGCCACGAGCCATTTTGGTAGCTCACTGGACTCATGAGTAAACCTACTATAGTCATGCTAAATGGACAGAGTATGTAACTACCTCCAAATTCCTATGTTTATACCCATAAACTAGTGCAGATCTCTGACGTCATCAACTTTATTGTGCACTGTATGGTGGTTAATAGAGAGGCTCAAGTGGGCACAATGCAGGGAATAAAAGTCCGTGGAGTGCTTAGCCACAATGGACCGTCTGTGTCATCCCCCTTCCCAGTGATCAGAACCACCATTAAAGAAGAGCAGAGGGACTGCAAGGGCTGGAGGTCAGAGAGGCCCACAGTGACCCAGAACCTTCTGCGCCTGACCAGATGCAGAAGTGAGAGCTCTGCTCTCACGAGCTCACAGCCTCCTGGTTACCCATATAAGATGGCCATGCCTGTCAACATTCCAGCAGAGAGGGCAAGGTGCTCATGTGCCCAAATCACTAGCTGAGCAGCTGTGGACTGCTGATGCCTTCTGCGGAAGGAGTCGAGTCAGCTTCCTTTAAGTGAAGTGTGCAGGCCTGGTAAGTTTACTATGCTCCCATGGGTGGTCTCATTCCAGCAGAATATGGACAGCTCCAATCATAGTCAATGGTTATTTATTTATTTATTTGTTTTTACAAAGCAAAGCCGGGAGGTATGTAGCTGACGGTTGATCTGGAAGGAGTTAGGGGTTGGAGTGTGGGGTAAATATGATCAGAACACATTTTAGGAAATTCTCAAAGAATTAATAATAATATTTTTATCACTGTTAATTAAACTGAAAATTTAAAAAGAGCCATGTTCGGATTAATTACCGCTGGTGAGTGCAGCCAACTTGTCTGTGGCTGTTTCTGCATCCACAGACCTTAGGTGTGAACTGCAGCCTGACAATCCAGAGGCTGACAGAAGCCACCAGGACATATCGAAGTAATCAGCTGTCTAGACAACAGCAAGTCCAGCTGAGGCCCCAGTGACCAGGGACCCTGCTTCCAAATGCCACTCCCTTCCACCTCCAGATGTTGTCCCTGCTCATGGCCAGCCAAGATCTAGGACTGGCCCCAAAGTTTGCCCACTTACTGATTGTATCATCATCACACATTGCATTTCTTTTACTACAAGCAATGAGTCTATGCCACAGCCTAAGAAACAATATTAAAAATGTGTTTGTCAGCGTTGTGGTGACTGGTCACATGTTATGTTCTATAATAGAATTTATTGTGCTATTTCACTTGCTTGGGACTCCTGTTTTCTTGAGGGAATTGTTACTTTGTCTTCTGAAATTTTCTCTTGAGTTCATTATCATGTAGTGATGATAGAGCTGCTCATCAGACCATCTCCCCCACTTCGCGTGGTGTCAGTGGATCCAAAGAATGGGCACATTATGTAAGATGTAAGAGTCCTCCTAAAAATTAAAAAAGCCTAAACTAATTTGTATACAAAGACCCAAGCATTGCTGTCTAAAGTGGTACAGCCAAGAGAAAAAAAAAAATCTGACAGATTGTCAAAGTAAATCTCTGACACCTGAAGATCTCATACCCTGGCTGTTGCTGATGCACCTCAACGTTCTGCCCTTCCCACCATATATAAACTGTGGGGATATTTTAAAGGATGTGTGAGAAAAAGGAGGCAAAATACAGAAATATTACTGGGGATGCTTTGTCCCAAAGCATATCAGGATGTGTTTCCTCTCACTGCTTCCTTCTAATATTGTACTAGACACCCTCATTAGAGCAATTAGACAAGAAAACTAAACATTAAAGCTCTGAATTAGAAAGGAGAAAAGAAATTGTCCCTTTGTAGGCAAAATGATCTTACATATAGAAGGCTGTAAAGACTATAGAAAACTAATATTGCAAGGTACAAAGCAACATGCAAATGATAGTTGTGTTTTCTACATTCTAACAAAAAGCATTTCTTAGTTAAGAAAAGGCTTAGTTATAATAAAAAACATTTTAAAATAAATTAAAGCAAGAATACACTGAGAATTATGAAACATAAATGATAGAATTTATAAAAAAATACAAAAATGGAAATATACTTTGTATTCATGGATTGGAAGTTACTGTTATTTAAAGCCCATATTATCCAGTGATGTATAGATTTAATGCAAACCTTATCAAAATTACAATAGCTCTTTTTATAGAAATAGAAAAAAGGAATCCTAAAATTTAAATGGAATATCAAAAGAACTCAAAGAGCTGAATAAGTCTTGAGTAACAAGCACAAAAATAGGAATCATGTTTTCAAAATAGATCACAAAGCTATAGAGGCAAGACAACATGGCACTGATAGGAAAGCAGACATACAAACCAATGAAGCAGAATACCATGACCAAAAAGAAATAGATTTATGCATTCATCACTGACTGACTGACATTCTAGTGCCAAGAAGATACAATGGGGAAAACATGGTTGTTGGGGTAGTGTTAAGCATTCTAAATGTTAATTAATTGGTCCTGCTTGCTGTCTTTACTTACATTGACTCTGATTGGTTAAATAAAATGCCAAGGCCTGAGATTGGGCAAAGACAGAGAAAGGTGGGACTTCCTGAGATTAGAGAAGGAAGCCTGTGCTTTAGACAGAGGATTCAAGCATTCCAGCCAGGAGCAGCAGGAAGAAAAAGGATTCCAGCCAGGAGCAGCAGGAAGGAGACACACGCCATAGGTTAGAAAAAAGAACCTCATTCCACATGGCCAGGAACATCGGCATGGCATGGAGAATGGCAGTCCAAGGGGACATATGTATATATGGGGTCATATTTGGGTAATAGAATTACGAGCTAGCTTAGATGGGCCAAGATTCCTCAACTCAGGCCAAGGCTTGGTAGAAATCCATATGGTCTCTGTGTGTATTTATTTATAATGGTGAATTAAAGATTAACAGCCCCTGAACCAATTAACAATAATCTAAATACTGGTTAAATAACTTATTAGCCATATTTCTTCTTCTTTCTGCTGCTAGCTGGAATGCTTTCTTCTTCCTGCTGCTGGCTGGAATGCTTGAATCCTCTGTCTAAAGTGCAGGCTTTCTGTTCTAATCCCAGGAAGTCCCACCTTTCTCTGTCTTTGCCCAATCTCAGGCCTCGGCATTTTATTTAACCAATCAGAGTCAATGTAAGTAACAGACAGCAAGCAGGACCAATTAATTAACATTTAGAATGCTTAACACTACCCCATCACATGGTCTCTTCAATAAATGAATCTCTGCATGTAGGAGAATAAAATTCAGCCATTATACAGTACACAAACATCAGCTCAAGGACAGATGTAAGACTTGAAGTTCTTACACCACTACAAAATATAAGGGAAAATTTCTTCCTTTCTTCTTTTTGTATCAATTGTTTTATTAGTAAAATTGCAATATGATGTACAAATGTGGAGTTCAGTGGGAAGAAAATAAACAATGTTTGTATACAAAAAAAATTCTTATATATAAGAAACTCTCTGAATGTAGTTTTCATGTTACATTATGATTAGGAAACAGTCTCCTGAAAAGTGAACCTGTCAAAGGAAGCAGGAGATGTAAGGAAGTGATATAGAGAAGGGTCCACACCGAGGCCATGCCCACAACCTCCAGGAACTGGATATGCATTTCCCCTTAGGCTTTCCAGAACCATGTCAACAGAACTGACCTCACACTTTCTGACATCAGGAACCACAAAACAGCCAATTTATGTTCTTTTCGGCAGCCGAGTTTGTGACAATTCATTACAACATTCATAGAAATAGAGTGATATATCTCTGGGCAATGATTTTTTTAATATTGTCTCCAAAGTAGGCAATAAAAACAATAATAGACAAATAAGATTGCATTAGGTTATAAAACTTCTGCACCACTAGGGAAATAAGTAACAGCATGCACAGATAACCCACAATATGAGTGAGAATGAATGTAAACAACATACCTCATAAGACAGTGGTTCTCATCTTTCCTAATTACTGTGGGGTATTCACCACAGACATCTGCTCAGACATGGGTTTAAGTCTGTAGAAAGTCTTTATTAGCCGACAAGCAACTACACTGGGTGTTCAGGATCCCAGTGTAGCATTTAGTCTTTCTCAGGGTGAGCTTTTAAGCACACACAAAAAAAATCATGTTCTGGGTAGACATACTCCAGTTAACAGGAACAGTTAATCAGAAGCAAAGCTACAGAAGCTAAAAAGCAAGGTTAGTTCATTTTGAGACTTTCCCAGAACTATATGAACTATGTGGACTATGATGGATTAGGCCTTTGTTTTAGTTTTTGGCAGGTGGTATGTCTACAAGATAAGTTTTACAACCTGAATGGTACTTCCATCATGTAGTCAGTTGCACTAAGGTCTAGGAGTCTACTAAGGTCTGAGATTCTGCTACACTAATTCTGTGACCCTTTAATACAATTTCCTCATGTTGTGGCAACCACTTAACCATTGAGAACCACTGTCATAAGAGGTTAATATTAAATATGCAGAAGATACATATCTCAACAATAAATGAGTAGTTAAATTTATGTTTCTATGTGTGAATTAGTGCTGTCGTCATCCCCGGCCAGAGACTCTTCTCCTTCAGTGATAAATAGTTAATGTGGTGACTCACAATTGGTCAAAGTGCTGAGAATAAGTGGCTGATTCTTGAGTATTCAGCCTCAGTGGGGCATCTAGACAACTCTTCTCCATGAAGGTGCAGGGAACAGGGCTGGAGGTCAGGGAGGACTGGTGTGAAATGCAGTCTTTTGGGACATGACATCCACATTGCACCATGAAGTGATTGTGTCTATGGTTACCTGCACAAGATTAAGCACATTACAACAGGCAACAGTCATCAGACTCAGTGGGTTTCAACAACAGGAAAAGACATGAAGGGGAGAGGGACAGCATGCTGAAGATGCCTATGGGAGAAGGGAGGAAGGAGTGGGCATGTGTATGCAAATATATACAATTGTCAGAATCAATAAAAGATATCTTATTTTTAAAAATAAGCAGTTAATAAATGGACAAAGGTCCAAGGGTGATGGTGCACACCTTTAATCCCAGTACCAGGAAGTCAGAGGCAGGAGGATCTTTTGAGTTGGAAGCCAGCTTGGTCTACATAGTGAGTTTCAGGGCAGTCAGGGCTATTATACAAAAAAGCCCCGTCTGGAACTCTCCCACCTTCCCCCCAAAAGAAATGGACAAAGAACCTTACTGTATGTACAGTGACCAACAGGAATACTCAAAATACTGATATCATCAATCATCAAATAGATAGAAATCTAGACCCAAATTAGATTATCAAGTCATGCCAATTAGATTGGCTATTAGAACAAAGATGAGGACATAGTTTGATGATATTTGCCTGGAATGAATGAAGTTCTCAGATTCATTTGGCATTGCAATAACCAAGACGCATGCAAACAACAAAAGATAACATGTGTTGGAGATGGTGTAGGTTTCCTTGTACTTTGTTACTGAAAATGAAAATTAATTCAGTAATTGTGGCAAATAGTAGGAAAATTGCTTTTAAAAAAGAAAGAAAATAAAAAAAGAAAACTTCTCTGCAACAGATGGAGATCATTATAAAACCCCACAAGCTCTGGGTGGTGGTGGCTCACGCCTTTAATCCCAGCGCTTGGGAGGCAGAGGCAGGTGGATCACTGTGAGTTCGAGGCCAGCCTGGTCTACAAAGCAAGTCCAGGACAGCCAGAACTGTTATACAGAGAGACCCTGTCTCGAAAAAAAAAAAAAGAAACAAAAAATAAAAATAAAAAATAAACCCCCACAAGCAATCAAAATGCAGAGTTGTGGATTCTAGTCCCAGGGGATACATCTACAAAATAACTCCTGCATCTAAGGCTCAGGAAACATGGAAGAGGGGGCAGAAAGATTGTAAGAGCCAGAGGGTCGGGAACTTTGCTGTGAGTCTGTGTCTTCTAGTGATATTCAAAACTACACCCATAAAGTCTTACTAACCTATCTGTGTAAACATAAGCTGAACAAAGACAACAATGGACATGCTAAAGTGGACTGGGGAAAGACTGTGAAGTCACACCCCTGTAGACGTCTAAGGACTACTCAGAGAAGGAGAAATAGTCTTTTCCAGGGAGGAGCACATGAGCTGATTATCCAATACCAAATGACCAGCCCTGAAAACATACACACAAGTGGCATTATACAGACTGAGCAGCTTATACCTGGGGACATACATGCATGTAACAATATGATTGATGAAAAAAGACGTCATGAATAGGACGGTATGTTGGACGGTTTGGAAGGTGGAGAGGGAAGGGGAAAGTGATATAATTATTATCATCTCAACAATAAAACACGTGATGAAACTATTACAAATACTTTCTCAAAAACTTCCTGTTTCTGAGTAGTCTCACTTCCGGGTACCCACCCTAAGGTAGAAAACCCAACATCTCAAGGAAACTATGTGCATGTCCATCCATGTCCATTGATTGCAACATCATCCACAGTAGCTAAGATACAAAATCAATCTAAATGCCTGCCCACGCCTAAAAAGTTAAAGATAGCATGGTATAGATATCGACTGTTCCTTAGCCCATAAAAAGAAGGAAATGTTGTCATTGTGATGACATAGGTAACCTGGAAGACATACTAAGTAAAATGATCCATGCACAAAAGGGCAAATCCTGAATGATCTCAGTTATATGTAGACTATCAATACTTGGACAGACAATAGAATGTAGAGGCCAGGGATGAGGAATGGGGAAGATGCAGAGATGTTTGTTAGTCCCTTATGCAGAATGAATAATTTCCAGGCACGGAAAGTGCAGGTCCATGATTACAAGTAACAACAGAAAACCAGTCCTTACGTGCTCTGAGCAAGCGTAAGGAAAGTATAATTAAGCAAGGTGCTCGATGTGCTAACTAAATTGACTGCGGTCAGTGGACACACACCGAAAGATTGTGGGTACGTCTTAAACACACACAGTTGTGGTTGCTATTCAGCCACATCTCCATGAAGCTGAGTGTCTCAGGAAATCATATCTGAGTAAAACAGAGTTTAAAAGAAACCAGAAATTTCTAAAGTTCACGATAGAAAGACAGGCAGTTTGATGAGCCAAAATGTATTTCTGCTTTGGGTGTGATATTACTCACGAAAACAATTCCTCCAGGCATAGTAAGAGCAGAAGGGAACTCCATGTGATGGAAAAAAAATGATATTTATGCCACTGACACAGCAACACAGACCAACAAGTTCAGCTATGAAGATTCTCTAAGATCTGAAAACGAAAATAGCACACAATGGTACTCAGGGCCTCTGTTTCAGAAGCTCATCCAACGGTTATTTCATTCTTTAGTGCTACACACTATTTGGTGAAAATTACTCACCGAGTTTACATACTAACTTGCCTGGCAGAAAAGATAATCTCCAAATTGGAATTGTATTGCCAGTGGAGCATTAGCTATTTTAACAATCTGTCAGGTTTTTTTTTTTTCTTTTTGTTTCCAAGATTCTTAGAAAGACTTCTTTTATGTTTTTATAGCTGTTGTAAATCTCTTTAAAATACTGTTAAAATGCTACATTAGCACTTCTTGATGAAGATCAGGCAGTAACTGCAGGGAACAGGCCATGAGGGCTGCACTGATGGGGTTCTTCTGTGGCAAGGCCCTCGGAAATCCCTTCCCACTCATCAAGGAGCTGTGGTGAGTTTGCTGGCCTCTATACTTATTACCTAGATCACACGTGGTACAAGTGCTCCTTGCTTTTGCTATGCTGTTGATATTCATATCAATACTTAGTTTCACTTTGTCAGTTACGGGCAAGGCCAGGATCATGCAGTCTGAAAGCCCTGGGGATGATTCTATGTTTTTCTCAACACTCTTGAGGAGTAGAGCCCTCTCCTCTCTCTGCCTCTATCTATCCTCCTCCAGATGTGACCGTTAATCCTGGGTATTTTGAGACAGGTCGTCATGTCTCTAGAGAAACAGCTGCAGTCACCCTGAGTAGACCTGTGGCAGCTGTGGGGAGCGGTGAGTTCTGCTTGCGCAGCGGTTCTGAGGAAGCTGAGTCTGATCAACAGAGACTTAGAAAACAGGGAAGAGTTACCCTTAATTTTGTATCAATATACAAAGATCAATACCAATGTGGCCAAATATAATCTTAATTTTGTATCAATATACGAAGATCAATACCTATGTAGCCCAATACAATCAATTTTGCATCAATATACAAGAGTCAATACCATTGTGGCCAAATATAATCTTAATTTTGTATCAATATAAAAAGATCAATACCTATGTAGCCCAATACAATCTTAATTTTGCATTAATATACAAAGATCTCAATACCAATTTAGCCAAGTATAATATTAATTTTGTATCAATATACAAAGGTATAAGGGCATATTCAATAATCTGTCCTTTTTTTCTTGATCTTTCCTATATTATATCTATGTCCCAAGTCTGTTCACTCCTACATAGGAGATAAAGAAGGATACAGAAAAGAAAAAGAGAGAAGTCCCTGGGTCTAACCTCCAAAGCCCATTTAACAAGACCATTTAACAGCTTGTAATCTCTCCCCCTAAATAGCACGATTATTTATAACCCATCAAATGACCAAAGGGGGGAAAAACACCCACCCCTCCTTCTGGGGATGCTGTTGGGGAAAAAAGATATACCTTAAACTAAAAAAAAAAAAAAAAAAAAAAAAGGAAAGAGGATGAGAGGATGGGGGGTTGAGGGGAAAGAGGGGGGGAGGGTGGGACTGGAGGGGGGAGTAGGGAGGGGATTGTGATTGAGATGTAACTTGAAGAAATAAAAAATAAATTATATAAAAAAAAGAAAACAGGGAAGCTGAGTCTGATCAACAGAAACTTAAAGAATGGTTCTCAGAAAGATGGTATCAGAAATTGATAGGTGCATATCAGGAAAGGCTGCTTGGTACAATGAGCATGTCCCTGCCTGCAATTAAGAAACAGTATACTGACAGAGGGGTGCTATTGGATGAATGAATTTATACCCACTAATGTTTAATCTGTCTCTCACCTTGCATAACTGTGTAACCGAATTTGCTGTCAGCTGGGTATGTATTCATGTCTACAGGATATGCCTGGCTAGACGTTTATTTTTGGCTTGCTGAAATTGTGCTTTGTAGTGCAAAATTGGTTGGGGCGGGACGGGGGTAGGGGGAGGTGATTGACCCAGAGGTGGGGAGAGAAGAAAGAAAACTATTGGGGGCTTTTTGTAATGATGGAGCTTTTATAATGCTGATGTTATGATTTCTTTAAATAAAATAACCAATGATGTCACTGCTCAGGTGAGCACGATTGTGACTGTATAAATAGATGGCTCCAGCTAATCAGGGCCATTTGCTTGAAAGTCCAAGGGGGGTCAGTGTCTTCACTTTTTGCCGATGCCCCTTGCCCATCTCGAGGACCTGAACCTTGGCAGCTGGAGTAGGTCTCCGGTAGCTTCTCTCTCTATTTCCCTTTACTTATTTATTTGTTATTGAACCCAGTGCTCTAATGTTACGGTAATGATAGAGGTTAGAGACAAAAGGAATATTAGGTTTTAAAAAAGAGGTCAGAAACATTGAGTATGAAAAATAAAAGAGCTTGCAGCTGGTGTGTCATAACCATACTAGCCAGCTAGGTAAGAGGAAGAATGGGGCTTGGAGCCAGTGTTAGCAGGATAGCTGGCTCCCCTGAACTCCAACCCTGAGGAACATAGGGAAGGCACTGTCTTCATAGTCTTCCTTCTAGAGCATCTAAACATAATGGACTAAATTACCAAAAAAAAAAAGACACTTCTAAACTGCCTCCACCTAGCTCAATGAACAGACTACCCCAGACTGCCCTAATAAAAGACATGGAATTAAATATAAGGTAACAGAGGCCAATAGCAGCTATGTCTTGATAGTGGTGATAGTAGTTAGCTTCATGATAAAACTACAAATGAGGGCACAGCTTAATTAGCATCCAGCAAGACACCTCCAAGGTCCACAGTAGCAAAGCCAGCCAGGGCTAATGACTAGAAGATGGTCAAGGCCAGCATTTAGCGAAGAAATTAAGAAATGAGCACAGGTTTCTAAGCCTGACCTCTCCCCTAACTTTCATGAGCACTTTCCACTAGAAACATAGTTGAACATGCTTGTGCCTTTCCACAAGGTCAGAACTTACTGAAAAAAATAACAAATTCACAAGGTTTAGCAGAATTAATGACAGCAATTTGTTACAAAATACACCTACCTTGGAGACATGGCTGAGGTGAGGCAAGTTCTTTTATTCCTATCTGATTTACTAATATCAACACATTGCACACAGCACACGGTAAGCCTTATCTACATATAGGTTACAGAGTGACTATGCACGGAAGTAGCAATGGTCAAGAGGCTGCAGATGTGGTTCGAGAAAAGGTCTGTCTAATAGATACAATGAGTAACCAGACCAGTGCTACAAGGGAGCTGCTGCGAGTGTCAGCCTTTCGAACAAGGCTGCAGAATGTGAGGTGAAAGGGCCAGGATGGGTCCAGAGCAGGAAACTGGTCAGGTCCAGAAGGGAGAAGAGGTGGATGGCAGGCACTTGGGTAGGCTGTGTCAGGCGTGGGTGACCAAGCTAAGCTGGGAGCCCTCTGTCCCTGACACACACCAGGCATCAGATGATAAGCCAGTGTGAGGTCATACCATCCCAGTGTCTATCTCTTTATGGGCCCAGGCAGGGGAGGTATACCTTTTCTTCCACCTGGGGTGTCTGAAAAGTTCTCGGGGACTAGTTTTCTCTGATTATACTTTTAACGTATCCATGAGTATGTTGTCTCCCCCAATAAATGTATAGGATGGCTCCCTTTATCTCTCTAGGAATAAGTCTTTTATCAGCTTGTGCTGGATGGGTGTAGCCTGACAGATGGTGTGGTTGGTTGCTGGGTCCACCCAGAGGCGACTGTCATCCTTCTCCTTCAGAGTGGAGTCAAAAACCACTTGTAAAATGGAGTCTCCTAGAACAAGGCACAGCCTGAAAACCAGTGTTTTATACAATGAAGAGTTACTTAGAGCAAGCAGGTCATCGCATGACTAAAAAGCTGTGTGAGAACAGCAGCATACCATCAACCTGGCTGAGCCAGGGGATGTGCTGGGCGTCTGTGGGAACACATAGGCTCGACTTGTGATCCTCTCAGAAAACCAACCAATCTCAATAAAAACTACCTCAGTGTTGTCTAGTTTCAACCATAAATTCTATGAAAAGCCCCTAGATAAACAGCTTAGCATGTCTTGCCCTCTCTCAGGTCCCTCCAGAGCTTCACTGGCTTTCTGGATGAGTCTCTGCTTTCTTTCTGCAATCCTTACATCGTTCTTCTTTAAACGTCCCCTCTATAGCATGAAGTCTTTTTTTTTTAACTCACTCTTCTTGTTGTCCATGTTTCATCCTCTGAGTTTCTGAGGCAAGGGAAGACCCAGAGCAGAGAGCTACTGACTCGGTGAATCCACCAAGAGCATCCAATACCCTAAGTTCCAAGCCACACAAACCTGTGATAAGAACCATCACTCTACAGTGCACCCACTCTCCCATTTTACCACCACTGAGCTATAGCCCCAGCCCTTAGCTCCTCCCTCTCAATCAACAGGTTAAATGAACCTCTGACATTTTTGATAATGCATGAATCATGTTTTTAATGTACCATTGGCTTTGGCAAGCTATTTGTGAAGTGAGATTCTGTTCTTCATTAAGGGACCAGGGTAAATAAGATGCTGGGGAAAAGGCAAATGTGCTTCAATGGATGAGGTCCAGGCAACTCTGTAATGGAAGTCCACAAACCCTGGAGGTGGTGCTCCCTTCACCATCTGGTTTCAAATTTGATGAGGGATGACTAGAGAAAAAAAGAAAGACAGTGATGAAGAGTGAGAGAGAGAGAGAGGAAGGAGAGGGAGAGGGAGAGGGAGAGAGAGAGAGAGAGAGATTACAAGAAGGAATAAGAAGAAACACGATGAGACATATCAAGTACAATTGGGAATGAAGAATCCTCCAAGAAACCCAGAGCACAGGTGACTGGAATAAGTCATGTCACTCCAAGAAACAGGAGCCTGTGGACATCACTTCGATTTAGTGTCCGTGAGATAAAGGGTAGAAGTGATAGGGACATTCTTAGGTCCAGCCAACTCCCAGCAAACATAAGAACACTAGAAAGTAGGTCTAGCTGGCTGGTTAGAGGATAGTCCTGGTAAAATAAGTATGACACTATATCTGTCCCCCCCGTGAATGCCACTCAGATGACAGTCACTGTGGAATCAGATGCTGTTCACTTTCATCTATTTCTGTTTCTCCTCTAGCAACTGCATACAAAGTGTGACTGCAACCTTTTCTTACTGGTTGGCCACCTTTATATCAGATATGTCTCCTCGAAATTTTAGTCAGAGAGTTTGGACATGGACAGGGATATGGACAAACCAGAAAACCCCTCCTGACTTCTCTACCTGAAGGTCTTTATTGTTATCACAACCAAGAATTCGCAATTTTGGCCTACCCTGAATCCTGCTTCTCCTGGAGCCCTCTAACCAGCAGCCAAAATGTTGGTACCTTTCATACTGTCTACTCCGCTCCCAGAGTCTTTTTGATAAAATAGTCCCTGGCCTTACCAAAATGAGTGACCCCTGGGTGTCTCCTGGGCCCTTAAGAAACAAGGCTACCTCAGGCTCATCCACCTTCCCAGAGCCCCTTCGAGAGTAGCATGGACCTACATCCCACTTATGGGTTAGAGTCCTGTTTTGGCTGGTTTTAGACCTACTTTTTGAATTTTGTGTTTCTTTTTTTTTTAATTTATTTTTTACTTCTTCAAGTTACATCTCAATCACAATCCCCTCCCTACTCCCCCCTTTGGTCCCACCTTCCCACCCTCTTCCCCCTTAACCCCCCATTCACTTCCTTTTTTTTTTCTTTTTTTTTTTTTAAGTTTAAGGTATATCTTTTCCCTCCAATAGCTCCCAGTCCAACAAATGGCTCTTTCTCTTATAACAACAAATACAATACAAAACAACTGAAATAATTAGGCCACAATTATGAGAATTATAGGGCTTAGCATACATTCCCAATGTCCAGTCCATACGTATTTGGCACCTGACTTTAACATCCTACTATCTAACCATCTCCATGAGTTTAAAATTCTATATCCAACTCAGCTTCCATCCTAACTTGCATCACAATTTTAACAACCTCTTCTTAGATCCAGAACACCCTCTTGATTCCTAAACAACTCAAAATTTAACTATGAGACTCTAGCTATCTAGTCTTCAACCACATCAGAGACCTAAGAGGGATAAATATATCTGATTATACAGAAAGTGCAGGGCCAGCAGCTTCCAAAACTAAGAAATGACATACAAGTGACTGCCTGGACAGTTACCAATTTCTCTACATACATTACAGTATCAATCTTCAGCCATTTGGCCCTGTTTCTCTGACAGACATTGATTGTAGAGCAGGAATTATGAAGGACTTGCCTACCCTGTCTTGGCAGAGCAAGGCTGTCGACTCACCTGCTTCCAAGTTTTGTCCTTTTTGGACAGCATTCTGTCTACAGTTAAAGCAAGCATTTTTTCTTGCCAGCTGACAAGTCTTGCCATTAATTCAACCATCTCCAATTGGAGATTCTTTGATGCTCATCTTCTACTTGGAGTAGAATAGGGGGTGCTGTTAGGAGCTGACATGTCTCAATATCAAAAAAATCTTAAATTAAGAAAACAACTTTGAATACCATATTCTGCAGATCTCTTGAGGTTTTTGAAGACCACATATCTATCTCCTTATATTTGGATAAGCAAATGTTGCTTGTCTCTTAGCAACTTGATTTCTAATTAGCTTAGAAAATAACTGTGATAGACTGCCCTAGTACCTAACAAAATGACATACTTGAATAACTATTAGTTTGCATTTCTTAATTATCCTAAACAGTTTATGGCAGTTGTCAATAAAAGGCCAAAACTTCACATTTCATTTTTAAGCATTACCAAGGTACAATACCTTAAAAAGATTAACTTTAATTTTGTATCAATATACAAAGATCAATACCAATGTGGCCAAATATAATCTTAATTTTGTATCAGCATACAAAGATCAATACCGATGTAGCCAAATATAATCTTAATTTGTATCAATGTGCAAATATATAAAAGCATATTCAATAATCTGTCCTTTTTTCTTTATCATTCCTATATTATGTCTATAACCCATTTTTTCCTCAAGTCTTTTCACCCCTACATAGGAGAGAAAGAAGGATACAGAAAAGAAAAAGAGAGAAATCCCTGGGTCTAACCTCCAAAACCCATTTAACAAGACCATTTAACAGCTTGTAATATCTCCCCTAAATAATAAGAAGTATCTATAATCCATCAAATGACCAAAGGGGGGAAAATCACCCACCCCACCTTCTGGGGATGGGATGTTGCTCTCTTAAAATGACTTCCTGCTGATTGGGGATGTAGTAAACCTGTTTGGGGCCCAAATAAGAATGGAAAAATGGTTAAGCATGTTAATAGAATCATTTGATGTTCAGTCCTTTTGTGCTCAGCTATTTAAATGTCCTAAGAAGTTTGCAGACAGAAGCTGAACTTCAGGGCTTTACTGGAGTTCTGGCTGGACCAGTCTGTGGAGCTGAACAATCTTAGTAATTTTGAGTTGTTGTGGTTGTAGACTTTTGAGGAAACAGCTATTGAGGAAGTCTGTGAGGCTGGATCATCTGGGCTACTTGTCTTCTTTGGTGTCTGATCTGTTTTCTTCTGAGGTTTCAGTTGTCCAGTTGTCCCTGGATTCCTTGAATGGATGCTTTAAATCTCCTGGAAAGATAAGAACAGAGCCCTACCCTAATTCTAAATCTGGGACACTATTTTTTTTTGTGGGGAGGGTCAGGTAATATTTTTCCTGGAGCAAATTCAGGGTTTTTTTGACAATATAAAAAGCATTTTCTTTCCATTGAGATTAAAAAAGAAATTATTTTGATATTTTGGAACTAAACAAACCTTTAAGTGTATATATATTGAGACCTCAAAGGACAATTCGCTTTGAATTTCAGCATGCTTTTTGTGAGTAGCTTTTAAACTTAAATCCTTCCAAATCCTATGTGCTTGTCTCTGCATTCTAAGTTTTGGGATCAAAGGCATGTGTTTCCAACTGATGGGATTAAAGATGTGCTCCTCCACCCCTGGATCGAAGTTTTTCTCTATTTAGAGCTTGCTTTGTGTCAGGCTAACCTTGAACTCCAAGATCTGCAGGTTTCTGTCTCTAGTGTGTTGGGCTTAAGGATGTATCCTTCTCAAATGATGGGATTAAGGGTGTGCACCATCACCACCCTGTTCTTTGTAATTCTAGAATTTATAAAACAACTAACTCTGTAGTAATCCTCCTGTCTCTGCTGGAGTTAAAGGCATAGGCTAACACCATGCTTTTCATATACTATACCTTAGCTCCAAATTTTTTCAACACTTAGAGGTTTAGAAAACCAGGTTGAACTGTACTAACCTTTAATTTATTTACAGCATTGTAAACCTCTTACCTGATTTTTAATGCCAAACCATGAAAATATCCTTTATATCTAAAAAAAAAAAATCTTTTAAGCTGCTATCAAGTTTGTGTAAGCTATGTGGCCACCTGCAGTCTAACATTCCAATCTGAAATTAAGGCCATTTTCCTTTCATGCCAGTAGGGCAATTATATCTTTGGTAAATTATAGTTTCAAAATTTTATATTGTATTTTTATTATATTTTTAAGTGCATTAACTCTTTTCTAAAAAAAAGTATTATTTTGTTTTCTCAAGTTACTTATAGAACATGGTTTCCTCCCTCCTCCCCTCCTGGCCCCTCCTTCCGTCCTTCCCTTCTATTCTCTCTCCCTCCCTTCCTCATTTATTCCTCTACTTGGTAGTCTCCTTCTCCTCAGATGAGGTGGGCCCTCCCATATCATACTCCCTCAGTTCTTCAGTCATGTGAGGGCCAAGAGCTTCCACTTGTACTGGGGCTTGATATGGCACACCATCTAGGGTAAGGTGTTCAATTAACCTGCAGCAGATTCCATGACTCACTGGTGGGTGAAATTTTTCCTAGGATAGATATGCTAGGTTCCTATCTATTTGGGTCTGTGGGTTGTAGGATGGTTGTCCTGTGATATATGGTTAATATCCATTTATAAGAGAGTACATATCATGTTTATCTTTCTGGGACAGAGGCAGCTCTCAGGGTGAGCTTTTCTAGATCCATTCATTTGATTTCCAATTGCATGATTTCCTCATTTCTGATAGCTGTGTAGTATTCCATTGTATAAATGTACCAGAGTGTTTTTTATCCATTCTTCAGTTGAAGGACATCTGGGTTGCTTCCAGTTTCTGGCTATTACAAATAAAGCTGCTATGAACATTGTTGAGGCAATGTCCTTGTGGTTTCATTCGAATCTTTTAGATATATGCCCAAGAGGGGTATGGCTGGGTCTTAATGTAGAACTATTCCCAATTTTCTAAGATATCTCCAGAATGATTTCCAAAGTGGTTGTACAACTTTTCACTCCTACCAGCAATGGGGGAGTGTTCCTCTTTCTCCACATCCTCACCAGCATGTGCTATCATTTGAGTTTTTGATCTTAGCCATTCTGACAGGTGTAAGATGGAATCTCAGAGTTGTTTTAAGTTACATTTCCCTGATGATCAAAGATGTTGAACATTTCTTCAAGTGCCCCTAGGCCTGTAGGGATTCCTCTTCTATGAATTCTTGGTTTAGCTCTGTACCCCATTTTTTGATTATATTATTTGGTTTCTTGGCATTTAATTTCTTGAGTTCTTTGAAAATTATGGATATTAGCCCTCTGTCAGTTGTGGGGTTGGTAAAGATCTTTTCACAATCTATAGGTTGCCGTTTTGTACTAAAAACAGTGTTCTTTGCCTTACAGAAGGTTTTCAGTTTCATGAGGTCTCATTTATTGATTGTTAGTCTTAGAACCTGGGCTATTGGTGTTCTGTTCAGGAAGTTGCCACCTATGCCAATGAGTTCGAGGCTTTTCTCCCACTTTCTCTTCTCTTAGATTTAGTGTGTTGGGCTTTATGTTAAGGCCTTTGATCCACCTGGACTTAAGTTTTGTGTAAGGTGATAAGTATGGGTCTATTTGCCATTCTTTTACTTGTTGACATCCAGTTAGACCAGCACCATTTGTTGAAGATGCTGTCCTTTTCCATTGTACAGTTTTGGCTTCTTTGTCAAAGATTATGTGACCATAGGTATGTGGGTTCATTTCTGGGTCTTCAATTCGATTCCATTGGTCAACTGGTCTGTTTCTATACCAGTACTATGCTGTTTTTATTACTTTGGTCTGTAGTACAGCTTGAAATCTGGGATGGTGATACCTCCAGATGTTCTGTTATTGTACATGATTGATTTAGCTATTCTGGGTCTTTTGTTATTCCATATGAAGTTGAAAATTGTTTTTTCCAGGTCTGTAAAGAATTGAGTTGGTATTTGGATAAGAATTGCATTGAATCTGTATATTGCTTTTGGTAAGATGGCCATTTTTATTATGTTGATCCTATCTATCCATGAGCAAGGGAGATCTTTCCATCTTCTGATATTTTCTTCAATTTCTTTCTTCAGGGACTTGAAGTTCTTATCATACATGTCTTTCACTTGCTTGGTTAGAGTTACCTCCAGGTATTTTATATTATTTGTGGCTATTGTGAAGGGTGTTGATTTCCTTACTTCTTTCTCAACCCATTTATCTTTTGTGTAAAGAAGGGCTACTGATTTTTTTGAATTGATTTTGTATCCAGCCACCTTGCTGAAGGAGTGTAGGAGTTGTCTGGTGGAATTTTTGGGGTCACTGATGTATACTATCATATCGCAAATAAGGATACTTTGACTTCTTCCTTTCCAATTTGTATCCCCTTGATCTCCTGTAGTTGTCTTATTGCTCTAGGTAAAACTTCAAGTACTATGTTAAAGAGATATGGAGAGTGGGCAGTCTTGCCTTGTCTCTGATTTTAGAGGAAATGCTTTAAGTTTCTCTCCATTTAGTTTGATGTTGGCTATTGGCTTGTTGTAAATTGCCTTTATTATGTTTAAGTATGGTCCTTGTATGCCTGAACTCTCCAAGACTTTTAACATGAAGGGGTGCTGTATTTTGTCAAAAGCTTTTTCAGCATCCAATGAGATAATCATGTGGTTCTTTTCTTTCAGCTTGTTTATGTGGTGGATTACATTGTTGGATTTTCTAATGTTGAATGACCTCTGCCTCCCTGGGATAAAGCCTACTTGATCATGGTGTATGATACTTTTGATGTGATCTTGGATTTGGTTGCAAGTATCTTATTAAGTGTTTTTGCATCCATGTTCCTAAGGGAAATAGATCTGAAATTTTCTTTCTCTGTTGGGTCTTTGTGAGGTTTAGGTATCAGGGTGACTGTGGCCTCATAGAATGTGTTTGGAAGTATTTCTTCTGTTTGTTTGTTGTAGAAGAGTTTGAAGAATATTGGTGTTAGGTCTTCTTTGACTGTCTGGTAGAATTCTGTGCTGAAACCATCTGGCCCTGGGCTTTTTTTTTTTTTTGTTGTTGGAAGACTTCTAATGACCTCTTCTATTTCTTTAAGGGTTATAGGACTGTTTAATTTGTTTACCTGTTCTTGATTTAACCTCAGTAGGTGGAGTCTATCAAGAACACTGTCAATTTCATTTAGATTTTCCAATTTTGTGGAGTACAAGTTTTTGAAGTAGGACCTAATGATTCTTTGGATTTCCTCAATGTCTGTTGTTATTTCCCCCTTTTCATTTCTGATTTTGTTGATTTGGGTATTTTCCCTCTGCCTTTTAGTTAGTTTAGCTGAGGGCTTGTCTATTTTGTTGATTTTCTCAAAGAGCCAACTCTTGGTTTTGTCGATTCTTTGTATTGTTCTTTTTGTTTCTAAGTTGTTGATTTCTCCCTGAGTTTGATAATTTCCCTTCATCTGCTCCTCTTGGGAGTGTTTGCTTCTTTTTGTCCTAGCTCTTTCAGGTGTGCTTATAGGTTGCTTGTATGGGAACTCTCCAATTCTTTTTGAAGGCACTTAGTGCTATAAACTTTCCTCTTAGCACTGCTTTCAATGTATCCCATAAGTTTGGGTATGTTGTGCCTTCATTGAGTTCTAAGAAGACTTTAATTTCTTTTTTTATTTCCTCCCTGACCCAGAGGTCATTGAGTAGAGAGTTGTTCAGTTTCCATGTTTTTGCAGGTTCTCTGCTGTTTTTGCTGTTGTTGAAGTCTAGCTTTATTCCATGATGGTCTGATAAGTTACAAGGGTAATTTAAAATTTCCTGTATCTGTTGAGGCTTGCTTTGTGACCGACTATATGGTCAATTTTGGAGAAGGTTCTGTGTCTACAGCCAAACCTCCCTGAACGTGCCCAATCTCGTCTGGAGAAGGTTCCATGAGGTGCCGAGAAGAAAGTGTATTCTTTTGTTTTGGGGTGAAATGTTCTGTACATATCAATTAGGTCCCTTTGATTCATGACATCTGTGAGGTTCATTATTTCTCTGTTTGGTTTCTGCATTGTTGATCTGTCCAGTGGTGAGAGTGGTGTCTCCCACTATTAATGTGTGAGGTTCAATGTGGGATTTGAGCTTCAGTAGTGTTTCTTTAATGAATGTGGGTGGTCTTACATTTGGGACACAGATGTTTAGTATTGAAATTTCATCTTGGTGGATTTTTCCTTTGATGAGTATGTAGTGTCCTTCCCCATCTCTTTTGATTAATGTTGGTTGAAAGTCCAATTTATCGCATATAAGAATGGCCACTCCAGCTTGCTTCTTGGGTCCATTTGCTTGGTATATCGTTTTCCAGTCCTTTACTTGGAAAGTATCTTTTTTGCTGAGGTGTGTTTCTTGTAAGAGACAGAATGTGGGATTCTGTTTTTGCATTCACTCTGTTAGCCTGTGTCTTTTTATTGGGGAATTGAGTCCATTGATGTTGAGAGATATTAATGACCAGTGATTGTTACTTCCTGCCATCTTGATGTTGGTGGAAATAGTGTGTGAGTGAGCTTCTTTTCTTTTGGTTTTGCTGCAGGCACATTATTTACTTCCTGTGCTTTCTTGTGTGTAGTTAACCTCTATGGGTTGGAGTTTTCCTTCTTACATCTTCTGTGGAGCTAGATTTGTACATAGATATCATTTGAATTTAGCTTTGTCATGGAATATCTTGTTTTCTCCACCTATGTTGATTAATAATTTTGTTGGGAATAGTAGTTGACCTGGCATTTGTGGTTTTTTAGGGCCTGTAAGATGTGTGTCCACATCCTTCTGGCTTTTAGCATGTCTGATGAAAAGTCAGGTGTAATTCTGATAGGTTTCCCATCATATGTTACTTGACCCTTTTCCCTAGAAGCTTTTAATATTATTTCTTTGTCCTGTACATTTAGCATTTTGATTATTATGTGGTGGGAAGATTTTCTTTTCTGGTCTAATCTATTTGGAGTTCTGTAAGCTTCGTGTACAGTTATAGGCATCTCTTTTTTAGATTTGGGAAATTGTCTTCAATGATTTTGTTGAAGATATTTTCTGGTAAATGGAGCTGGGAATCTTCTCTCTCTTCTATTCCTATTATTCTGAGATTTGGTCTTTTCATGGTGTCCTTGATTTCCTGAAGGTTTTGTGTCAGGACTTTTTTAGATTTGACAGTTTCTTTGACAGATGTATCAATTTCTTCAATTTTATCCTCTGTGCCTGAAATTCTTTCTTCCATCTCTTGTATTCTATTGGTGATGCTAGTGTCTGTAGTTCCTTGTAGGGAGTTAGATTAATTAAATTAGATTTAGAAAATATCTATGGGTATCTGATACAGTCTCTCAATTTGGGGCATGATGATCAACTTGGCTGTGAGCGATTAGCTTATCAGCTTGTGGAAAAACAAGAATGAAGTCAGGTGAAAACAGGAAACAAACAGGAGACTTAATGGACTGAAAAAACAAGGTTGAAGTCAGAAAAACAGGAAAGACTTAATGGACTTAAGAAACAAAGTATTTGGCCTGACCTTGTTTTCAGCTGCTAAGTGGGCGGAACCCAAATTAAGCTGAAACAGAGTTCCTCCTATTTAAGGACAGTGCATGGAGCCCCATCAAGAGGCCCCCGATGCTAGAGAGCTCAGAGAGTCCTGCTGGAGAAAGTGCTGGTGACCTGATGGCTGGATTTCCATAAGGCAGAAAGAAGCTGGTGAACAGAGAACGCCTCAGTAAGACACCAAAAGACCAAGGACTAAACCCTGTCACTCAGCTTTTGCCTAGAGGGGTTTGATCTGTCCGAACTGTGGCTGGCTTTAAGGACTGAAGCAGAGCAGCAGAGCAGCAGGTTGGCCTACAGAAGGCTGGGGTCTCCCATAGAGAAGAAATCATCAAGTCTTATTTAAGATGAGACTGCAATAACCAACTTACCCTGATGAATCTAGATCTGAGAAATTCCAGAGAAAAGACTGCCAAGTGCTTTAAAGGGTCTACTACAGAAACTGTGTTCCTGACGACTGAGGACCTGCCCCAGGGACTGTATCCTTCTAAAAGGTTAGGAAAATAGTTATCAATAGGTTTAGTGGATAGATTAAAGGGATTGTAGGAATTAGTAGGATTAATAGTTAAGAAATAATTGTTATTTGTTATAAGTGAATATTGTTAATAAATAAGTATTAAATAATAATTAAAAAGTTTGGTTATAGTTCCTTTTCTTTTCTTAAGGTTTTCCAGTTCTATGGATGTCTCGGAATGTATTTTCTTTATTGCTTCAACTTCCCTTTTCAGGTCTTCCATTCCTTTAAGCACTTTATTCATTTCCATCACCTCTTTTGCAGTATTTTGTTATTGCTCTCTGAGATATTTGATTTCCTCCCTTAAGCCTTCTGTTATTAATATAAGTGTAGGATTAAGGTCACTTTCCTTTGTTTCAATTGTGTTAGGATGTCCAGAGTTGTCTGTTGCATTATAGCTAGGTTCTGGAGACATCATATTGCTTTTTTTTTTTTTAATCATGTTCTTGTGATGACCTTTTGTCATCTGATTGACCCTGGTGTTGTCTGTTTGTTTCTTTTGTCAGTTGACATAGGTGCTTAGGAAAACTCCCTGTTCTGGGGTTTGGGTGATCCTGAGATCCTGGTGCCCACCTCCAGATGTTGGATAGGATCCTGTAATAGACTGGCTCTCAGAGAGTGACTGTTGCTCTCCTCAACTAGTTGTGACCCAATTGGACCAATATACAGGGGTTTGGAGTGGGGAGGGGGCTATCCTCTCAGGACCTGGGAGCTGGAAGGTCTCCTCAGAAAGGCAGGTAGAATTGTGTTTGGGCCTGTGTTCTCCCCTCACCGACACAGTCGTTCTGGTTCAGCAGCTAGGCTGATCGTGCAGGTAGGGAGCTCCACCCAAGATGGGTACCAGCCTCAGTGTGCCTATTGCTGACTACCTCAAACACTTGGGTGCTAGGGTGAGTGACCTGTCCCAATATTTGTGAAGAACACACAGTCACCAGCTCTGTTTGCAGTCAGTCTTGGCTCCTTAGGTCTCTGCCACTCAGCTACAGTGCACACTGTGCTGCCATGTTGGGAACTCCGGATAGAAAATCTTACTTACCTTTGCTCTTGTGGTCTGGGTGTTTTTCCCTATTGGGTGTACAGGTCTGCATGCAGGCTGAATATTAGGCAGACAGACGTGACCACTGATCTGTGGCTGGAGCCGTGGGCTGGATCCACCCATTGGCTAGATCTGCTTTAGCCAGCACTAGATACAATGCTCTATGGTCGGGGCCATCTTGGATCCTCCTGTGTTTCTTTTTATGGGAGATAATAAATACAGTCCTTTTGATTTCTAAGCTTTCTGCCCTGTCCCCTCATCATGCTGCTCTGTTTCTGTGAGCACCAGAGCCAACAGTGGCAGCCCTGTGATCCTTTCTTTACCTGGAAATAACTAGAGCTGGCTAGTTTTCATGCTGTCCTTCCAGAGACAGGCTATCAGTGTGGTTAGAAGTGCTCTGGGTTCAGTGAGGTTTCTCTAGCACTGGAAATTCACTATTCATAGACAATTCAGAAGTGTTGCTTTGTGTGTACCAGCTATATGTATTCCCAATGTATAGAACTTTGAGAGCAGAGCAAGGCCAGTTTGCAATGGTTGTGTCTTTACTTTTACCCCAGCCTTTGACCTTTCCTAGTAGATGGTGTATGAGAGGGGCTGGTCAAGTGGCCTAGTGTAGAAGTGCTTGCTGAGAAAGCCTGACAATCTGAGTTCAACGCCCCGGAACAAGTATAAGAAAGCTGGATGTGGGGGTGAGAATCTACAGTTCATCTCTCCCTAGGTAGGAATTTAAGACAGGACAATTGCCTGAAAACTTTGGAGCAACTCAACCTGGAGTAGGCAGCATGGCAGAAACAATGAGAGACTTTACCTCATAGCAAAGTGGAAGGAGGGAACCAACTCCTGAAAACTGCCCTCGGACCTCCACACACTTGCCACGGGCATGTGTATTCCCACCCACATAGAGATAAATACATAATTAAAAATTTTCACTGTATTATTCTATGTGCATGAGTGATTTGCTTGCATGTATGTGTGTGTAGTGGAGCATGCCTGATACCCTCAGAGGTTAAAAGGGGGCATTGGATTCCCCTGGGACTGAAGTTACAGATGGTTGTAAGTCTCCATGTGGGAGATCAAACCCAGGTCCCCTGAAAGAGCAGCAAGTGTTCTTAACTGCTGATACAACTGTCCAGCTCCACAGCATAAGAGGACAAAATCCACACAGGCAAATTAAAGAATACAAATGCCATGCTTACATGCTCCTCAACTCTTCCCTACTCACAAATGTCCAGGTTTCTAAGTGTAGGCGGCTCCTCTCATTGATGCATCTCCTCAATGTTCTAAGGAAAAGTGTATAATGTTCATATTGCCAAACTCTTTAAAGTATGTAAAACCTGACTTGAAAATTAGAAAAGAAAATAGTTCTTTAAAAATAAGCATAAAGATATGAAAAATCCCTGAGGTCAGGATTCCAACAGTCCAGCCAGACAGTATACACAGGAAACACACACAAGCAGCAACAGGAACACATCAATCATCAGCAGCAGCAGTAGTGGCAGCAAGTATTTGGCTCCAGAATCAGCAATAGTAAAGGCAGAAGTAAGTCTTGGCAGGAGAAAGGCTTGAGGTATTGTCTGGAGTCTTTCCAAGTGAAGCAGTGATGAGAGGCAGACCTAAGCAAAAAGAGATGCTGCTCTCTTTTTAAGTTCCCTTTAAACCTCCTTAAGAGTCTGCTCAAGGATGTTTTCCAATTGGTCAACATTACACCCTCCGCAAGAGGTACTTCCTGTGGATCGAGGTCACATGCTCTCCAAGGATTCTGTCCTTCAAAGGATGTTTTCCAACTAAAAGCATGTGTTCCCCACACATGACAGTTTCCGGCTGGCAATCACATGCTCTTCTGTCAGGATGTTTTTCATGCCCCTCTCATGAGTCTTTTTCAGTAGTGTACAAAGCACCCTCACATCCTACACTTGAGACCAAAACAAAAACCACCTTCATTCAACACAACTGTGCTTTTAAAGAAATCAGAACTTCTACTACAGGGCCATTCCTATCAACCCTCCACAATAATGTTAATAATATGTATGTTTCCAAAGCTGACCATTAGGTATTGTATTACCAACTGACGTGTTCTTCTTTGAGGAAAACTGTTTCTCCCTCGCTCAGCACCCCTTAGTTGCCTACAGTTCTTTCTGTAGAGTTGAGGCCTCACAGTCTTTACCCCGTACACATTGGCATGTCTAATGGTGTCACATCCCGTGTGTAGGGAATCGTGTTGGTGAGACGTTGTGGCTGTAGCTTCTGATATCACTGAGAGACAGTTTCACAACAGACGCCATGACCTTCTGGCTTTTACAGTCTTCCCTCCCCCCCTCCACAGTGTTCCCTGTCCCTTAGGTGTGGGAGTTGTTCTGTGTGTGTATGCATAGGGACTGGGCCCCACACTCTGCATTTTGATTGGTTGTGGTTTTCTGTAATGGTCTCTGTATGTTGTAAAGAGAAGTTTCCTCAATAAGGGATGAAGATTGTATTTTTATGTGGGTATAAGGACAAATATTTAGAATGTAATTAAGGATTATTCTGGTTTAGTCAAATCAGGCTTGTGGGCTCTCCTCCAAGATCCATGATTTTACTAGCCCTGGATAATTGTCTAGGTTTCCAGTACCAAGTGTGATTTTAAAAAAAGGTAAGGTCTACATTAGATCCTCTTTTCTTTCATGTTTTTTCTTCATTTTAATATTTTTCACTTGGCTACTTGGGCTTGTTGTTGCTGTGTTTTTCCATTTCAACATGATTTATTGAAAGATTAGCTTTGGGCTGGAAAGAGCACTGTCTGCTCTTGCTGAGGACTTGGGTTCATTTCCAGTCAGTTCACAACCATCCATAACTCGAGCTCCAGAGGGAATGTGATGCCATCTTCTGGCCTTGGTGGGCAATACATGTACATGGAGCACACATACATGTAGGCAAAACATTCATACACATAAAATAAAACTAATACATCCTTAGAAAGAGAAATGTTATCATTTATATGTGGGCTTGGCTTAGTTTCTTTGTCAAGGTTGAGTTGAATCTGGGTGGGTCTGTTTCTGGGTGTTTAGTTCTGCTGGCCAATGCACCTAGTTTTTGATGAACTGTATCTACAGCAAGTCCTGAAACTGGGTAGTGTTATCCCTCTGACTTTTGTACTCTCCTTCAAGTCGGTGTTGATTATTTGGGGTATTTTCCTTTCCATATAAATCTTAGAGTTACTTTTTTGATTTTCAAAAAATAACTTGTTGACCCTTTGATAAGATTGCATTGAATTCATAAGTGAAACTTGGCTTAATATATATCTTAGCATTATTGCCGCTTCCCCTATGAATGTGGACAACATCTCCATCTGTTTAGATCTTCTTTTGTTTCATATATGTATTATCAGATATGTAGTTTTGGTGCAAAGTAAATTGTCTTCCTCAGTACAAGTATGTAACTAGGCATGGTGGTGCATACCTACAGTCCCAACATCCTGGAAGCTGAGTCAGGAAAGCTAAGAGTTCATGACCTACCTGGTCCATAGAAAGATTCTTGTTTTCTTGGTTGTGAGCTAGCTTTTAACAGATGAGCCATGTGTCCAGCCCTACATAGAAGAATTCTCTAAAAATAAAGAAAGAAAAAAATGAAAGAGGGCCTTTGTCTTCAGCAGGTGAAGACACTTACTGTTCCATTCTGGTGACCTGTGTTTGACTCCAGAACCTACCTAAAGGTGAAAGGAGAGAACTGACCCCACAATGTTGTCCTCTCATCTCCACAAATGTGCCGTGATACATCTCCCCATCATGTATTCAGCTTGTGCATTCACACACACACACACACGCACACACGCACACACACACACACACACACACACACACTAATAATAATAAATAAGTAATTTTTAAAAGATAAAAAGAATGAGAGAAGGTAGGGAGGAAGAAAGGAAAGGAGAGGAGAAATGTAGCCGGACAGTTTTTTTCTGTATCAACCTTTCTTTCCTTGTGTAACTTTGCTAAAATTGCTTATCAGTTTCAAGAATTTTATTGATCTTTTCTGTATCTATTGGTAGGTTAGTATGTGCTGCTGACCACGGTATAGTGGTCTCAGCAACCGAACCAGGTTTCAAGAAGTTTTCAGGTGGGGAGCGGATTCGGCGTGACAGACAACACAACTCAAGAGAAGTTTCAGTGCTGCTGCAAAGTTTTACTTTTTCAAAGCAGAATTTATACAGTAAAATCAGGAAGTGTGATCATAGGTACATAGCCAAAAGCATAAACATTTGTTGCTAAGAAATACCTGCTGATATTGGAAGGAACATTGAGCTTCTTGGTGGCCCGATTGACTGTGGTCAACGGACCGGACAGTTCCTAACCATTGTGTTTTATTCTGAAACAGACCAGTATTTCAATGCCTTTTTTCTAAATCTCTTTTTACTTCCTCAATTGTTTTTCATAACCATGAACGCTTATTTGCTTTCCCTTTTACACTAGCAAGTATTGGAATGTTTTTGATAGCTTTAACAATATCTCCTAGTCTTTTCATGAAACCTAAGCTATTCTTTTACCATCATCTATCATTTTCATAGGAACATCAGGTACATAGAATTTATTTGTTAATGTTCTCCATTTTCTTTTGTATCTTGGCTGAAATCCTAACTCTTTTTCCTGTAGAAGATTAAGAGCTTCATGTACTAGCATATTAGAATTGTTCTGTATTATTTGTACAAACTGCTGTAAAGGACTATTATCTGCATCTGAATTATTCATAGTTAGTATAATGTTTGGGTTTCCTGAAACATCTAGTCTTTCTTTTTGTGGGGCTGTTGCCATCTGTTCAGGGGTAGACAGCGTATTTTAAGTTCCTTTTTCAAGTACTGCACTTCTTGGAAATCTTGTATAAGCTATGAGATAAAGTAAGCATCCAAAAGTGAAACCAAGCCCTCTGAACATCCCCAACCTTTCCAGCTCCCCAGGAGACCTGATGATTCGCCCCCACAAATATCCAGGCTTCCGTCCAGCACCCCTTTTGGCTAATGGGTCATTCTTCAGGGCCTGGAAAAGCCCAGAAGAACCCCCCAGCCGTACAACATGCATGTTTGTCACACAGCGGTCGTAGCCTGCACTGCTGGCGAGGCGGGTGTGGCAAGTATGCTTTTTATTCTTTAGTGTATAGAGGTGATGGATTAAGGTAATTGTTTACAAGTGTTGAATCTTCATATAACTAGAATAAATTTTACTTAACTATGATATGTTAGTTTTAAATACATGGTTAAGCTGGGTAAATTTTTTTTTGAGAATTTATATGAAACCTGCATTGGTCTATAAAATTTCTTTCAGATGATCTCATTGTCTGATTTGCATTATGGTAATGCAGAGCTCCTAGTATGAGTTAGGAAGTTTCATCTCTTGTTCTATTTAGGAGGCTGCAAAAGCTGGTACAATTTCTTCTTTGTTTGGTAGACTCCATCTGTGAAACATCTGGTCCTGTACTTTCTGTTTTAAAAATGTGTACACTACTGAGTCCATTTCTTTAGCAGACATGGACCTACTCGGATTGTTTCTACACATGGGGATTCATCTAGATTTTCAAGTATGTAGGCATAGATTATTATAATAACCTTCCTTCCCTCTCCTTTCTCCCTTTCCTCCTTCCTTTCCTCTATTCCCTTTCTCTTTCCCCTTTCCCTCCCTTCTCCTATTTTCCTCCTCTTTCCCCTTTATCATTCTCTCCTGTCCTGTCCTTCCATCCCTCCCTCTATCCTTCTGTCTGTCCCCTCCCTCCTTTCTCTCCTTCCTTGAAGTTCTGGAAACCAAAATCAGGGCCTTTCATATACTGTGTAAGTTCTCTACTACTGAGATATACTCCATTTTCTCAGTTTTGCTTTGTGTGTGTGTGTGGGGGGGGTCATATGTGAGTGTATATGCACGTGTTTGTGTGTGTGTGCACACATGTGCCCATGTGCATGGAAGACAGAGATTTCCTCTCTGGTCTGGGACTCATCAACAGGCTGGGTATCCCAATACCCACCTGTCAGCCTGTCCAGTGCTGGAATAGAAAAAAGCACATCACTTTACCATCCTTCTGTACTTGAGTTCTGGGATTCTGACTCAGGCCACTGTGCTTACACGGACTTACCAACCAAGCCATCTCTCCAACCCTAATTTTTAGTTTCTTAAAGTGAAATCTTGGATTATTGATTTTGTGTCTTTCTTATTTTTATTGTATACATTTTGATTCTATACATTTCTTAAATTTCCTTCACAGCTGCTTTTACTGTATCCCTCACTTTAAAAACTGGTTTGGGTTTATTTGTTTATTTATTTATTTGGTTTGTTGTTGCTGTTGTTGATTGGTTGGTTAGTTTTGTTGTTGTTGTTTGAGACAGGGTCTCATACAGCCCAGACCAGCCTTGAATTTGGTATGTAGCTACTACTGTCCTTGAACTCTTGGTCCTCCTAGCTCCATCTCCTGAGTGCTGAGATTACAAGTGAGTGCTCTTCAGTAACTCACTGGAAAAGGTAGTTTCTCTGACCAAAGCTGACAGCAGCACTAATCTATGTACATAAACACAATTATTTAGAAGGCAATTTGATGAGCATGTCATGTCCATTTAGGAAAAAAAAAGTGGCTTCTTTATTAGGGCCTATGACCTCAGTCATGGACTTTTGACCAGGTTTATAGTACTAGATGTAGAGTAGGCCTCAGACACAATCTAAAAGTGATTGTGTACCTCCTTCACTGTGAAGCCACTATCACTCCAGTTGGCCCATCTAGCCTGGCTGGTCATTATTGCTGCACACAGGTTCTACAGCTGAGTAAGACCATAGATGATGCTTTCCTCCTGTAGTGTGTTCAGTACTGTCTAGCATAATCAGGGCTATTTAGTAGGGAGGAAACTTCCAGCCAAGCTCTAGGTTAATTTCTCTATGTCCTATCACCAGGACAGTTGATGTCTTCAGCAATAAGGTGTTGCTATCTCATTTTGGAGAGCAACCAACCCTCACTTTTTAAAAATAAGGTCTTGGTATGTAGCCTTGGCCTTGAATTGATCCTCCTCGCTCAGCCTACTGAGTTCTAGGACTATAGACATGTACTACCTATGTAATATGCCCAGTTTGTATTACATAAATTTCAGTGAGTTATAGTTATCTCTTTTGTGACTTCATTGACCTATGTTTACTTAGAAATATGTCCTTTAATCTCAAGTGTTCTAGGGAGTTTTCCAGTTTTCTCTTATTGTTTTCTAATTTTATCCTATTGTTGTCTGAGCTTTGTATAATTTTTATTTATTTAAGATTTTTAAAAAATAGATTCACTCTGGGTGTAGCAGCATAGGACTTTAATCCCAGCATTAGGGATCTCTGTGAGTTTTATGTTAGCCAGATCTACATTTGGAGCTCCACACCTGTAAGGGGAGTTAGATTAATATAAATTAGATTTAGTGAAAAACTAGGGGCTTCTGATAGAGTCTCTTAATAGGGGGCATGAAGAACAGCCTGGCTGTGGGCACTTGGCATAGCAGAATATGGACTAAAAATAAGGTTCATGGCTTGGCATTGTTTACAGCTGCTAATAGCCTTATGAAGTAGGTGAGCCCAGATTAGGCTGAAGCCAGGTGAAACAAGGAAAGACCCTGTTTTAAGGATGAAGTGGGTGGAGCTCAAGAGTTCCCACGCTAGAGATGATGAGATGCAGGGCAGCTTGTATCATCTGATGGAAAAATGTTGGTGGACTGAAAAGCTGATCTCAAACAGAGCTGAAAAAAAAAAAATCTCCCTGAGGCAAAAAGAACCTGGTAAGCTGAGAGGGCCTCAGCAAAGCAGCAAAAGCCCAAGGACGAACCCCTGTGGCATAGCTTTTGCTTAGAGGGGTTGGACCAGTTCAAACAGTGGCCTGAATAGAGCTGTGGCCAGCCCCAAAGACTGAGGCAGAGTGACTGGGTGGATAATACAAATAGAATAAGTTGGCTTACAGATAGCTGAGGTGTTCCAGAGAGAAGAAAACCTCAAGCCTCATTTAAAGCGAAGCTGCCATAGCCAATTTACCCTAAAGGACCCACTTCTGAGATGTTCCTGAAGAAATACTGTTGACTAAGTGCCTTAAAGAGTCTACTCCTGAGGTATTCCTGGCAACTGAGGATCTGCCTCAGAGACTGTGTTCTTAACAACTGAGGACCTGCCTCAGAGACTGTGTCCTTCTAAAAGGTTAGGATTAATTGTTAGATAATAGTTGTTATAGTTATTAATAGGTTTAGTTGTTAGGTAATAGGGGTTATAGTCATTCTTAGGGTTAGTAGTTAGGTAATTGTTTATATTTGTTATAAGTGCCTATAGTTATTAATATTGGATAATTAAAAGTTTCATCTTCAGGGATTCCAAGATGGCAGCAGCTGACATGGACACATTTTGAACTCGGGGAAAGCAGCTAGGACACCACAGAGATATAAACACACTGAGCAACAATTTGAGAGGCACGAACCCCCTGGGTCTCACCCAGTGAACCCAAGGACTAATAAAAGTCCCAGGGCAAGACTCTCAGACACACAGAAAAACAGTCCTGCCAGCCTTGGAAGCCCCAGAAACCGGAGTTCTTCACAACAAGAGGAGTTCATGGGTACAAGCCACTCAAATACCTAGCAAGTAGCTCTGAACCCCAGACAGGAGTACTCACCATCGTCCTGAGCACCCATCTTTCACGCAGGCATTCCAGCACCAAAAAAGGGACCAGAGGATCTACAGGAACAGGTATGTTCTCAGTGGAACTATTATAGCTGCAATCCACAGCACATGCTGAGCTACAGGACCACTGTGGTATATCTCCAGAAGAGTGGTGGTCTAGGAGGTGCAAGCATATTTGGGTTTACACATAAAGGTGTTGGACATACAGGTCCCTCTACTGGATATGCAATCACTCAGAAGAACACTGTGGTCAGACAAGGCTACACTTCCTGCAGTGGGCTCCACTTCCCACAGCGGTACAGTATTCTGCAGGTCTGATCACTGCAGGGTCTTGGCAGGCAGTTCTGATCACCAGATAGAGGTACCTCCCAGCTGCCTCATGCCCAGTTTCCACACAGCAGCTCTAGCACCCAGTAGAGCCACAGGAATGGTAAGATCAGAGAAGGCTGAAAGGTGGGTGGTCAAGTTAAAAGGCTGTGGAACTCCACTGAGTCCAAGCCCTGTGGATGGGTTGTGGTGTTCATATCGGATCCCCCAACCAGTGTACCTGGCCCCTACTAGGTGGGATACCCAGTCTTCAGAATCTACAGTTCCAGCCCTAGAGCAGTGAGTTCTTGGCCTTTGTGCACTGCCTGAGTGACTCAGACTATAAGGATTTAGTGTTTAGGGTTGAGAGGCACAGAGGTGCCCTGGGGACCACCTAGGAGGAGCTGCCTGGGGAGAACACAACCACAGACCTGATCCTCGGACCAGACACATGAGCAACAGGGGATCTGCAGCTCTAGCTTACAATCTGTAGTCCTCCAAGCCCCACTGACATCACTAGGAAGACCTACTAGAACTCAAGACCTTGAAGGCTGAATAAAACATCCCATCCAATCTCTGTCCTGAGTTCCCAGTTGGGACACAACTGGAAGGGGTGAACTTTGGGGGGGGCACAGAGATCCAGTCCCCAAAACAAGACCTCACCTAGCTTATGTTGAGCTACAGACCATGAAGATTATATGACCTCTACACCAAAGCTCCATCACTGGCACCAGGTTGAGAAGACACTAGGAACAATCAGCTAAGGACAACCACATGGCTAAAGGTCAGCAAAAGAACAAAACTGACAAAAATCAGGGGGATATGACTCCAGCAAAACTCAGCAATGCTAATACAGTAAGCCCTGACCATCCCACCACAGCTGGAACACACAAAAATGATGACAAATCTATACTTAGGAAAATGATACAGGCTTTACAAGAAGAAAATAAACCCCAGAAATAAATTAGAGAATCCACAATTTTACAAATGAAAGCAATGTAGAATTCCATTAGAGACCTCCAAGCCAACACAGCCAAATATGAATGGGAAAGACATAGGCTATTAAATATTTGAAAGATTTGTAGACAAAGACAACCAAAGTGTAACAGAAAATGTATAAAACTGTTCAAGACTTGAAATTAGAAATGGAAGAAATAAAGAAAACACAAGCAGAGACAATCCTGGAGGTGGAAAACCAAGGGAAGAGAATAGGAACTAAAGACATGAGTATCGAAAATAGGATACAAGAGATGGAAGACAGAATCTCAGGTGTAGAATATTTGATTGAAGAAATCAGTACAACAACCAAAGAAAATGAGAAATCTAAAAAAGTTCTCACCTACAACATCCAAGAAATCAAGGACTCAATGAAAAGATGGAACCTGAGAATTATAGGCATAGATGAAAGAGAAGACTCCTGACTCCAAGGTCCAGGAAACATCTTCAACAAAATCATAGAAGAAAACTTCCCAAACCCAAAGAAAGAGATGCCAGTAAAACTTGAAGAATCATACAGAACTCCAAACAGATTACACCAGAAAAGAAATTCATCTTGCCACATAATAACTGAAACTCCAAATGTGCAGAACAAAGAAAGATTATTAAAAGCTGTAAGAGGAAAAGGTCAAGTAACATATAATGGTAGACCCATCAGAATTGCACCTGACTTCTCCTCAGAAACTTTAAAAGCCAGAAGGGCCTGGGCAGATTTCCTACAAGCCCTAAGAGACCATAGGTGTCAACACAGACTACTATACCCAGCAAAACTTTCTATCCACATAGATGGAGAAAATAAGATCTTCCATGACAAAACCAAATTTAAACAGTATCTGTCCACAAACCAAGCTCTACAGAAGCTCCTAGAAGGAAAATTCTAACCCAGAAATGATAACTACACCCAAGAAAACAGAGGAAGCAAAAAAACTCCATTGCAGCTAAACCAAAAGAAACACACAACCACCACCTACATCAAAATAACAGGAAATAACAACATTTGGTCATTAATACCCATCAATATCAATGGACTCAACTCCCCAGTAAAAAGACACAGACTTACAGATTGGATCCATAAACAAGACCCATCATTTTGCTGCATACAAGAAATGCATCTCACTAACAAAGATAGACTCTACCTCAGAGTAAAGGGCTGGGAAAAGGTTTTCCAAGCAAATGGTCCTAGGAAGCAAGCTGGAGTAGCCATCCTAATATCAAATAAAATACACTTTCAACTGAAGTTAATCAAAGAAGATAGGGAAGGGCACTACATACTCATTAAAGGAAAAAATAATCAAGATGACATCTCAATACTGAATATCTATGCCCCAAATACAAGGGCACCCACATTTGTAAAACAAACTCTTCTAAAGCTTAAACCATACATCGATTCCCACACATTAGTAGTGGGAGACTTCAACACCCCACTCACAACAATGGATAGGTTATTGAGACAGAAACCAAACAGAGAAATAATGAGACTAACAGAGGTCATGAACCAAGTAGACCTAACAGATATCTACAGAAATTTCACTCAAACACAAAAAAATACACCTTCTTTTCAACATCTCACAGAACCTTCTCCAAAATTGACCATATAGTCGGACACAAAGCAAGCCTCAACAAATACAAGAAAATTGAAATAACCCCTTGTATCTTATCAGACCACCATGGATTAAAGCTAGACTTCAACAACAACAGAAATTTTTAAAAAGCCTATACACTCATGGAAACTGAACAACTCTTTACTCAATGACCACTGGGTCAGAGAACAAATAAAGAAGGAAATCAAAGACTTCTTAAAATCCAATGAAAACAAAGGCACAACATACCCAAACCTATGGGACACAATGAAAACTGTGCTATGAGGAAAGTTCATAGCATTACGTGCCTTCAAAAAGAAAATTGTGACAACTCACATTAGCAACTTAACAGCAGAACTGGAAAAGCTAGAAAGAAAGAAAGAAAGGAAATACTCCCAAGAGGAGCAGAAGGCAGGAAATCATCAAACTTAGGGCTGAAATGAACAACTTAGAAACAAAAAGAACAATACAAAGAATCAAAGAAACTAAGAGTTGGTTCTTTGAGAAAATCAACAAAATAGACAAACCCTTAGCCAAACTAACTATAAAGCAGAGGGAAAAAAACCCAAATCAACAAAATCAGAAATGAAAAGGGAAAAAATAACAACAGACATTGAGGAAATCCAGAGAATCCTTAGGTCTTATTTTAAAAATCTGTACCTCACAAAATTTGAAAACCTAAGCGAAATGGAACTCTTGATAGATTCCACCTACCAAAGTTAAATCAAGATCAGTTTAACAAATTAAACAGTCCTATAACCCCTAAGGAAATAGAAACCATCATTAAAAGTCTCCCAACAACAAAAACAACAACAAAAAGCCCAGGGCCAGATGGTTTCAGCACAGAATTCTACCAGACCTTCAAAGAAGAGCTAATACCAATACTCCTCAAACTCTTCTACAAAATAAAAACAGAAGGAACACTGCCAAATTCATTCTATGAGGCCACAGTCACCCTGATTCCTAAACCACACAAAGATCCAACAAAGAAAGAAAACTTCAGACCAATTTCTCTCATGAACATAGATGCAAAAATATTTCGAAAAATACTGGTAAACCAAATCCAAGAACACATCAAAAGTATCATACACCATAATCAAGTAGCTTTCATCCCAGGAATGCAGGGGTAGTTCAACATATGAAAATCCATCAACGTGACTCACCATGTAAACAAGCTCAAGGAAAAAAAAACACACGATCATCTCAGTAGGTGCTGAAAAAGCATTTGACAAAATTCAACACCCCTTCATGCTAAAAGTCTGGAGAGAGCTGGCATACAAGGACCATACCTAGAAATAATAAAGACAACGTACAGCAAGCCAGTAGCCAACATTAAATTAAATGGAGAGAAAATTAAAGCATTTCCTCTAAAATCAGGGACAAGGCAAGGATGCCCACACTCCCCATATCTCTTCAACATAGTACTTGAAGTTCTAGCCAGAGCAATAAGACAACTAAAGGAGATCAAGGGGATATAAATTGGAAAGGAAGAAGTCAAATTATCCATATTTACAGATGATATGATAGTAAATGTAGGGGACCCCAAAAATTCCACCAGAGATCTACTACAACTGATAGACAGCTTCAGCAAGATGGTGGGATACAAAATTAATTAAAAAAAAATCAGAAGCCCTTCTTTATACAAAAGATAAATGGGCTGAGAAAGAAATTAGGGAAACAACACCCTTCATAATAGCCACAAACAATTTAAATTCCTGGGTGTAATTCTAACCAAGCAAGTGAAAGACCTGTATGACAAGAACTTCAAGTCCTTGAAGAAAGAAATTGAAGAGGATATCAGAAGATGGAAAGATCTCCCATGCTTATGGATAGGTAGGATCAGCATAATAAAAATGGCCATCTTACCAAAAGCAATATACAGATTCAATTGCAATTCCTATGAAAATACCACCACAATTCTTTACAGATGTGGAAAAAAATAATTCTCAACTTCATATGAAATAACAAGAAAAAAAACCCAGAATAGCTAAATCAATCCTGTATAATAAAAAAAATCTGGAAGTATCACCATCCCAGATTTCAAGCTGTACTACAGAGCAATAGTAATAAAAACAGCATGGTATTGGTATAGAAGCAGGCCAGTGGATCAATGGAATCAAATTGAAGACCCAGAAATGAACCCACACACCTATGGTCATATAATATTTGACAATGAAGCCAAAACTGTACAATGGAAAAGGACAGCATCTTCAACAAATGGTATTAGTCTAACTGGATGTCGACATGTAAAAGAATGCAAATAGACCCATACTTATCACCTTACACAAATCTTATGTCCAAGTGGATCAAAGGCCTTAACATAAAGCCCAACACACTAAATTTAATAGAAGAGAAAGTGGGAGAAAAGCCTCGAACTCATTGGCACAGGTGACAACTTCCTGAACAGAACACCAATAGCTCAGGCTCTAAGACCAACAATCAATAAATGGGACCTCATGAAACTGAAAAGCTTCTGTAAGCAAAGGACATGGTCATTCAAACAAAATGGTAACCTACAGATTGGGAAAAGATCTTTACCAACCCCACATCTGACAGATGGCTAATATCCATAATTTACAAAGTACTCAAGAAATTAAATGCCAAGAAACCAAATAATCCAATCAAAAAATGGGATACAAAGCTAAACCAAGAATTCACAAAGGAGGAATCTCTAATGGCCAAGAAACACTTGAAGAAATGCTCAAAATCCTTAATCATCAGAGAAATGCAACTCAAGATGACTTAAGATTCCATTTCATACCTATCACAATGGTTAAGACCAAAAACTCAAATGACAGCTCATGCTGGTGAGGCTGTGGAGAATGGGGAACACTCCTCCATTGCTAGTTGGAGTGCAAACTTGTACAACCACTATGGAAATCAATCTGGTGATATCTTCAAAAATTTGGAATAGCTCTACCTCAAGACCCAGCAATACCACTTCTGGGTATACATCCAAATGATGTACCACAAGGACATCTCCTCATCTATTTTCATAGAAGCCTTATTTATAATATCTAGAAACTGGAGACAACCCAGATGTACCTCAACCGATGAATGGATAAAAAACTGTGGTACATTTACACAATGGAATATTACTCAATTATCAGAAAGAAGGAAATCATGCAATTTGGAGCCAAATGGATGGAACTAGAGAACTTCATCCTGAGTGAAATAACCCAGACTCAGAAAGATACACATGGTATCTATTTATAATAGTTATAATTGTATTTACAATACTTATAATTGTATTTTAGCCATATAGTACAGGATAACCATCCTATAACCAACACCCCAAAAGGAACTGGAACATAGACTTTGTTACCTGTTCGTGGGTCTCTTTGCCCTAGTGGTGCTGCCATGTAGGCCCTAGGGCAGGAGGAAGCTCTTAGCCCTCATATGACTGTTGAACTGAGGGGGGCTAATATGTAGGGACACTCCATTCTGGAGAAGTAGGATAGGTGGGAGAGGGAGGAGAAGGTGTGAGGGTGGGACTTGGAGGAATGGAAAGAGGGCATTGTGATGGAGGTGTAACTTGAAGTAATAAATAAACATTAAAAAATACATAAAAAATGTTTCATCTTCTCACACCAGCCAAGGCTAGTGAATATGAGACCCTGCCTCAATTTTTTTCACTTATTTTTATTTATGTGTATGAGTGTGTTTGCCTGCATGTGTGCATGTGTATACATATATATGTGTGTGTGTGTTTGTGTGTGAGTATGCATATTACATGCATGCGTGATGCCCACATAGGCCAGAATAGAGTGTTAGATCCCCTGAAACTAGAGTTGCAGATGGTTGTGAGCCACCATGTAGATGCTGGCAAACCAACCTAGTAAGAACAGGCAGTGCAGTTATCCACTGAGGCATCTCTCCAGTCCTATGTAGGATATTTTAAGTGTGCTTTTGTGGTTCAGGATATGATTTACCATGCTGATTGTTTTGGATGAGCTTGAACTATTTTTATATTGTTGGATGACATATTCTACAGGCACCAGTTGTATTCAGTTGGCTGATGGTACTATTCAGTTCAACTGTGTCTCATGATTTTCTATACACTGAACCTGTCAATTACTAGTAGAATGAGGTTGGAATTTTCAACTATAATAGTATAGTCTACGGTTGCAGTTTCTACAGCCCTTGAACAGGTCTTGGTCTTCTGTGGACCCTTGGACTGTGGCTCAGAGCTAGGGCCAGATCAGTGTCTGCCCTGCCCCCCCCCCCTTAGCTAAGCTGGAAATGCTCTAGAGAAGTGAAATGCAGGTGTTTTCCTCTCCCTGTGAAGGCTAGACTCCAGAGGAACCTGTGGCCCACACAATGGGGGAAGTTTCTTACGTTGCTTGTGCTCACACCTTGTTAACAGTAGGACCTCTCATTTAAAGTGGACCATCTCTTTTTCAGAAGTGTGAGAGTATTTTCTTGTCATTTTCACCATGAGCACTTGGAAGGTTCAAAGTAGAAAATGTGGTGAGACCTTGCAACCTCTGAGATGATATGCTCTCAGACTCTGTGTTGAGACTCAGCCAAGGACACTCAGAGTACAGTTCCAAAGAGAGCTCTTGAGCTCAGGGACAGTGAGGCCATCAAAGCCACCTCAGACAAATGTCTGTCTGACTCCCCCACTTCTGTCTCTTACAAAATAAGAGGTGGAAATCAGAGTTCTCTCAAAGCAGTTGCAGATTTAGAAAGCCACCCTAGCATTGCCCCACCTCTTTTTTTTATGAATGTTGATGCACAGGAGGCTGAAGACCTTCACTCTCCCCTATAACCAGGAGGAATACCTTGCCTCGTTTCTCCACAGCAACCTGTGGAAGCACATCATTCCCTTCACATCCAGTCTCATCTTCATATGGCTTCCCATCTTCACTGAATCTAGGTAGAACCATAAACATATCTGCCCTGGTATCATCTCATACAAACCCTTTGATCAAATGAAATTATTTTCTCTTGCCTGTCTTTCCTTGTTGTGGGGTTATCAGGCTCATAATCCAGAGAGGAAAGGAGAGGTGAAGAAAGGAGAGGAGAGGGGACAGGAGGGGAGGAGAGTAGGAGAGGAGGAGAGGGGAGGGGAGGAGAGAAAAGAAGAGGTGAGAGGGAGAGGAAGGCAGAGAAGAGGATGGGAGGGAGAAGAGGAGAGGAGAGGACTGGAGAGGAGAGGAGGGGAGAGGAGAGAAAGGGAGGGGAGGGAAAGGAGGGGAAGATAGGGGAGGGGATAGGTACAGTCTCCTGCATTGGTAAGTGGCTATTTTCCTGCCCCAGGACTGATTCCAGCAGATATTGTTCCTCTACTGGTTTGTGATTCTGTCTGTCCAATATTTTCTCTAATACAGGGACAGGGGCTTGCCTAATAATCACAATTCTCCAACACACCTAAAAGATACTGATCTCTACTTTATTCTGCTTTTGTTCTTGTTGATATGAACGATGCCATTTAAGTTCTTTACATGCTGGGCCAGAAACTGAAAATTTCTCCCAGACTTTTACTGTAGTAGATACACTCCTTTCATCTAATCAATTCCTGGTTTCAGTAACTGAAATTCTTACACATGTGTTAGAGAGCATAACAAAAATATTCTCGGAAACACATAGCAAATATGAGAAGGAAGACCCTCTAGATCACAGAATACAAGTAGCACAAAGATAGGCGATTTCTATTATATTCGCACAATTGAATAGTACATCAAGAGAAAAATCATTAAACAATGGTTTTTGCAGAACAATGTACACAAGTTTCACCCCTGCAAACCCAGAGAAATAATTAAGCAGCAAGATATCCTTCCCATAACAGTAAGATATATCTAAATATCTTGCTGAGGCATAGACACAATCATTGCTTCATATCTGCGAGTTCCATGGCTAAGGAGTCAGCCAATGATGAATGAGTACTTAGATATCCAATGGCTATATGTGTATAGAAAACACACACACACACACACACACACACACACACACACACACACACTCACTCACTTCTGTTCCTGTCACCATTCCCCTAAATATATGGTATGAAAACTATTTATAGGGGCTGTGGGTAAGAGTGCTTGCTTTGCAAGCGTGAAATCCTGTGTTTGAATCCCTAGCACCCACAGCAAAAACACAGCAGCACATGCTTGTACCCACAATATTGCGGAAAAGAGACAGGTGGGTTCAGAGAGCTTGCTGGCTAGCCAGCCTAGCTGAGATGGTGAGCTTTGGTTTCATGGAGAAGCTTTGTCTCTAGGGGATAAGGTGAAACTGATAAAGACAGGCTCTTGATATCCTGCTCTCGCCTCACACACACACACACACACACACACACACACACACACACACACACAC
>CAJQZJ010032348.1:1451933-1476110 GCA_907164525.1 Lophiomys imhausi | reverse complement strand
GTGTGTGTGTGTGTGTGTGTGTGTGTGTGTGTGTGTGTGTGTGTGTGATAGTCAGGTCTCTGCATTTGTGAGGAACAGGCTCCAAGTCCCCCATATATATCAAAATCCTTAGATGCTCAACTTCTTTCTATGAAATGATGTAGCATTTTCATAGAACCTAAATATATTTTGCTGCAGACTTACTTATCTCTATATTACTTATAATACAATGTGATATCATGAAAATAGTTTTTAATACTGTGTCATTTAAGAAGGGATGACTGCAGCCGGCCAGTCAGATGACTTGGCAGGAACTAGCTATGCTAACTGTGCGTGCCTGACAGTCTAAGTTTGATTCCTGGTACCCACAGTGGAAGGAAAGAACCAACTCCTCAGAGTTATCCTCTGACCTCCACATGCGTGTCTTGGTACATGCATGCCCTAACATACACAATAATGATAATAAGTTAAACAAAATTATATTTAAAGAGAAATAAAACCAAAAAAAATGACTGTGGATATTTGGTACAGAGGTAATTTTCTTAAAAGATTTTCTTCCTTTTTTAAAATTAAAAGTAGATTTTTTTTCATACAATATATTCTGATTATGGTTTCCCTCCTCCTACTCCCTCCATTTCCTCCCAACCCCTTCTCCTATCTAGAATTACTCCATTTCTGTCCCTTGTTAGAAATCAAATGCGCGTTAAGGAATAATAATAAAATATGATATAGTAAAACAAAAACAAAAGAATTGGAAAGGCACAAAACAAACAGAGGAAATAGAGCCAAAAAAAAAAAAAAACAAGAAACACATGTAGACCCAGAGATGCATATACTCTCACACATAGGAATCCCTTAAAAATACAAAATTGAAAACCATAATGTATATGCAAAGGGCCTGTAAGGTTTAAAAAAAAAAAAAAAAGCCGTGACACATTATGAGACAAAGAACCTTCAAAGATGCCATCTACTGTTGGGAATGGGGCCTATCCTTAGGAGTAGCTAGTACCCAGTGAGATATCTTTAGAGAAAACAAGTTTTGTTTGTTTGTTTTTTGTTTTTGTTTTGTTTTGTTTTGTTATCAACTGGAGATAGCCTCTGGGTTAAGGATGGGCGTGGGCTTTTGTCCACTTTTCTTTTCAGCTCTAGGACCCCATCTGGTGCAGACCCCTGCAGGCCCTATGTGTGGTGCCACAGTCTCTGTGAGCTCATATTGCACCAATCCTGCTGTGTTTAGAAGGCCTTATTCCCTGGCTGTTACTGTTTTTTCCACCTCCCCTTCTGCAGGGTTTCCTGGGTTTTCTGAGCCCTGAAGGGAGGGATATGATGAGGACATCTCATTTAGGGCTGAGTGTTTCAAGGTCTCTCACACTCTGTTTATTGTCTGGCAATGGATCTCTGCATTTGTTCCCATATACTACAGGAAGAAAGTTCTCTTATTATGACTGAGTAAGGCACACTGATCTATGAGTATAGCAGAATGTCATTAGGAGTAGTTTTATTGCTAAGTTCCTTTAGCACAGAGGTTCTCAACCTTCCTAAACTGTGACCCTTTAATACAGTTCCTCATGTAGTGATGACCCCCAACCATAAAAATATTTTCCTTGCTACTTCATAACTGTAATATTGCTACTGTAATGAATTGTAATGTAAATCTCGGATATGAAAGATATCTGATATGCAACCTCTGTGAATGAGTTGGTTGACCCCATTGAGAACTGCATCTGATATGCAACCCCTGTGAATGAGTTGGTTGACCCCATTGAGAACTGCATCTTTAGCAGACTAATAGTATTTGGTTTTCCACCAGGTCCCTGGCCTATCTAGTTTCAGATTCTTGGCGACCCAAGCAACATTGGGCATGGATTCTACCTCATGGAATGGACTCTAAATCTAATCAGAGATTGGTTGGTTACTCCTACAACCTTTGAGCCACTATTGTATATCTTGGAGGCAGGCCATCATTGTAGATCAAAGGGTTTGTAGCTGGGTTGGTGTTTACCTTTCTCTTTTGGTAGCATGCAGCATACTTCCAGTACTCCTGCTCAACTTCTCTGTGAGTTGTATAGATTTTGTCCTCAGCAGTAGAGCTTTACAATCAGTTTTTGGAGAGCAACCAATAGTCTTGGCAACAGTCTGGGTTGTTTGGGGATTCCCATGGATCACTTGGCCAACTGCTCTGTTAGATGTAACCCATTCGTGTTACTGGTAGTTTCATTTGGTGATGACAGATATCCAGTTGGGGTTCTGTCTCCTCGGTTCTTTGTAAGTTTTATTTAGATTACCTTCATGTATGTATATTTGAGGAAGCTTCTACTATATTAGATTTCCATATGACCCCTCCATTTGAGGACCTTGGTTTTAGCTGTCCTTCCCTGTAGTCCTTCTCCCCTCTTTCTCCCCCCCCCCCCATTTGATCTTCCCATTATAGACCCTTCCCCTCTTTTTGGTTATTTCTTGCCACCTACTCCTTTGGGTGCTGTTTTTTCTTTGTGTTCTAGAGCCTTCAGGTGTGCTGTTAAGTCACTAGTATGAGATCGCTCCAATTTTTTAATGTAGGCACTTAATGCTATGAATTTGTCAGTTAGAACCAACTTCATTGTGCCTCATAAATTTGGGTATATTGTGTTTTCATTTTCATTCAATGCTAGAAAGTTTTTAATTCCTTTTTTTCTGTCTTGACCCCTTTTCATTCAGAAGTGAGTTGTTCAGTTTCCACCGAGTTTGTAAGCTTTCTGTTGTTTCTGTTGTTGTTGATATCCAGCTTTAATCCATGGAGGTCAAATGGAATGTAGTATGATATTTCAATTTGCTTTTATCTGTTGAGACTTGCTTCGTGTCCAAAAATGTGGTCAATGTTGACAAAAGTTTCCTAAGATGCTGAGAAGAAGGTATATTCTTTTGTGTTTAGATGAAACATTCTGTAGATATCTGTTAGATTCATGTGGTTTATTACGTCTGTTAGCTCCAATATTTCTCTGTTTAGTTTTTGTCTGGGTGATCTGTTTATTGGCAAGAGTCAGGTACTGAATGCACCCACAGAATGAAGGAAAAACTGAGGACATCTAGGATAATCTGAGAGTTAAGGAAATGTATGTTGCATTTCTTTCTATCTTTTCTTTTCTTTTTTTTTTTGGTAATAGCATAGGACCCAACACACATAAAAACTTCTTAACTTCCAGTTCAAGGAGTCTCAACTTATTGTATATCTATCATTCTTCAACAAAGCCAGGACATACAAAGACAATTCCAAAGAAGTAAGAATTTTCTTACACAACTCACCACAGTAGGAGAAAAAGGCATTTGAACACGTTAACCATAGGCTCATAATAAAAACCCCCAGTAAACAAAGACCTCCTCTCAGATTTACCCACCCCCCAGGAGCAGTGGGGGCTGCTCTAGAAATCCCCTAAACCTTAACATTTCAGGATGCCTAAGTGCCTTAGAGAAAAATATATTTGCATATAACCTATGTAATTTTTCTGACTTTTAAAAATTACCTCTAGATTATGCATAATGCATAACATAATGCAAATACTGGTAGATAGTCATTATGTTTTATTGATTGGAGATTAATAAGAAAAAAATCTATGTGTTCAAAATGGGTACACTGTTTTCTGAATCCTTTCTTCCCTCCTTGTCTTTCTCCTTCCCTCCCTTTTTCACTCTATTTGATAGAGTCTCTCTCTGTAACTCCAGGCTGGCTGTGATTCTTGAACCTCCTGCCTCACGCACCTAAGTGCTGGAATTACAGGAGTGTGTATTCTATTATCTAATGAGACACAACTCAAAATGTAAAATGCTTAAAACCAGGAGGGTAGAGCGCATGAGCAAGCATGGCTGACTTCCCGGTATTTCTGATTCTCATTTGGTTGAACCTGCAGAGCTGGAACCTGAAGAGGGAAAGGATACCTCTCCACTGGAATCCTATTCAAGAGAGCTGGCTCCCAACCCCTACTTAAAGGTTTGCTGTCTTGGACCCCTGTGCCTTTCTCTGAGACAGCCAGAGAAAGGTTCCTGGGAAAGGCTTGCAAGAATGTCCCCTAAAGCAGAATGTGAAAAGGAGGGTTAGGCCCAGCAAGAACCTGATGTACTATGTAATCTCAACAAATCCCTCTGCTGAACCCACGGGGATTTCTACCTGTCCAGATGTGTCTCACATTAAGTGACAAGAACTGGGTCTCTAAGCTCACCATTCACTGGATGAGGGTTGTCCCTTAAGCAGAGGTGTGAACTTGTGAAAAGACTTTGGTAAACCTCAGATCCTGGAAGAGGCTCACCTGGGAGCTGTCCGCTGCCTCAGCAGCCTGAGCAGGAAGTCTGAGCTGTGTAATGACGTCAGCTGCAGGAGGGATCACACCATCTGCAATACAGATAAATAAAACCAGAAATGAATGCCAACTTTTAGAGTAAAATATCGAGTATCATTCACCCAAGACTGGAAACAGAAGAATATTTACTCTTACCATTTTCATAATGTTTTGTTTGTTTTTGTTTTTGGAGACAAGGTTTCTCTGTGTAACAGCCCTGGCTGTCCTGGAACTCTGTAGACCAGGCTGGTCTTGTACTCAAAGAGATCCTCCTGCCTCTGCCTCCTCAGTGTTGGGATTAAAGGCATACGCCACCATGCCTGGCCATTACAGACAGCTGTGAACTGTCATGTGGAGGCTGGGATTTGAACCTGGGTCTTTTAGAAGAACAGCCAGTGCTCTTAACTGCTGAGCCATCTCTCCAGCCCCCATTTTGGTAATGTTTTAAAGGCATAGGTCAGTGCATTAGGACAAGGAAAACATTTAAGTTGTCTTAGTTTTGGCTCTTACAGCAAGATGCCGTGGAGTGGGTGACTGAAACAGCCTGGGTTATTTCTCATGGCTTTGGAAACAACAAGTCCAAGGTCACTGGATCTCATGCACGGCGAGGGTCCTCTTTCTACTCTTTCTAGTTACAGTCAGCTGTCTTCCTGTGTTCCCTGCACATAGTGGGGGAGAGTCAGCAGACTCTCTCCTGTTCTTCTTGTGGGGCTCTATCCTCACTGGGAGGACAACTTCCCTGTCCTCATTACCTTTGAAGGTCTGTGTCTTTAAACACCACCACACTGGACTTTGGATTTCTGGATTTCAACATGTGAATTTGCGGAGACACAGAGGTTTAGCTCACAGCAATGATAAAAAAGTGTGAAAGGAGGAAACAAGACAGTCTATTCACACATGTGGGATTATACACACAGGAAACTTAAAGGAATCGTAAGGGATAAATTGGCGAGGCTGTAGATGGACAAAGCGAGTACACTAAAATTATTCGTATTTCTGTTGATACTAACAGATCAGTGAAAGAAGTTGAGAAAATTACCATGTCCAAACCAGTACAAGCATTAGAGTTCAATTTTATACATCAGTAGGGATATTTAAGGCTTCTATTCTGAAAACTACAAAATGGTGCTGAGAGCAGCAAAAGCAGATCCAACAAATAGTGGTGTATTTCACATTATACATTGGGAAGCTTAGTATCTTTAATATGACAATCACCCCTAAATTTACTTAGAGGCTCAAAGAGATTTTCATCAGAGTTTTAGACATGTGGGTGATGGTACAATTCATATGGAAGTGCACAAGACCTGGATAACCTTCACAGTCTTGGAAATGATGGAGTCTTAAGTTACCACATTTCAAGGCAAACTGTGAAACAGTAATTGAGATTTCAGTTATAAAATTAGATTTCGGGTATAAGAACAGATAAATGAGTGGATAAAACAGCAGACAGAGTTGAAGGGTGAGATGGTTGAATACAGCTCCTTGGTGGCCCGCAGGTTGGAGACAGGTTGGGACTGTGGCTGGAGTCTAAGGTCTCCAGAAGGTTCCTATTTTCTTGAGGGATCTCAGTCTTTCTCCTTAAGGCCTTTTATTGATTAGACATATATGTACACTTGGTGTGTTAATACACTCCATACCTAGTGTACTGACTTAAATATTAATTTCTTCCTAAAATGCCTTCCCAGGCATGATGAGCAAATGTGTGGCAGTGAGACCTAGTCCATTCAACACATCAGTGTCAGCCAAGCTGACATGTCAGTATCTGTCGTTTAGTGGAAGAAGGGTCTTCCAGCTCTAGGGCAATTGGATAACTGTGAAAAAAAAAGATAATTTCTAAATCATCTCATATTATGCAGAAAATTGAATTTGACATGGCCGTGGACCAAAACGTGATGGGTAAAACTGTAAAGCTTTTATCTAACAGAAGAAAAGCACAGATTTCAATACCTTACCCAGAACAGGGGTAAGCAAAGATTTCTTAGGAAGCAAAAAAAATCAATAACCCTAACTAAATATTTGACAACTTAGAATTAATAGAAAAATGTTAAACGACCAGTAAGAAAGTTTTAAAAATTTCTATTACTACACTTACTATACTTACTGGTAGACAATCATCACACTCACATGTATGTACTTATTTGACAATGACTCATGTATATATGAAGGACTATAACTCAGTCATAGGAAGTATAAATATTCTAATTGAAAATGTTCAAAAGAATTGGAAACATGCACCAAAAAGAAATATATTCATGGGCTGGTGTAGTTGGCATGTGCTACTTTGTGGGTTCCTTACTCTCTTCCACCCTTCTGAACCCTTATTAATCCCCTAACACTAGATAGGAAAGAAAAAAGATAGAAGGGAAAGGGGCAAAGTTATCATTAGACTACTCTTGCTGATTAGGGAGCATTGAGTTCCTTGGGGCAAGTTTGATCGTCACCGTCAGGATATCCAATGTCTTCTTCTCATTTCTTTGCACACAACTACTTGACAAACAGCAACCAACAGCATCCAACAACCAACCAGCCAGCAACAGCAACCCCGCCTCTCAGAGTCCTAGCATTTACATACATATCCTCTGAAAAGTTACCAGAATTCCAAATGTCACACACCTACAGAAACTATCTGCAGCTGGCAAAACCACAACCCTGCTAGAGCATGAAGCAAATCATAGGCACCTGCTATGAAGCAGCCCCATATCCCTATACCTGGAATTAAAATGAAAACATATTCCCATGACATTTCTGTGGTTTTTTTTTAAACCAAAAATTACACAATTCTCACCGCAGGCTGGGGAGATGATACAGTTGGCTAAATCTCCCAACACACATGTAAAAGCTGGGCATGGTAGCATATATCCAAAACCCAAGCTCTAGGGGCCTGAGTTTGCTGTCCAAACAGCCTGAAACAGTGGGTCACAGGTTCACATAAAGGCCCTGTCTCAAAAAATAAGGTGGGGAGCAACAGAGGAAGACATTTAGTGTTGACTCTTGCCTTCACATGTGCATGCACATGCCAGTGCATACATACACATATATGCCCACATGCACACACCACATATACACACATACACAAAGAGAAAGAGTATGTCCAAAATGGTTAAGAAATCTTTGGGGGGAGGGGGGCCAATATGGCGGCGAACTGCACGGACGCATTTTGAATGTGGGAGAGAAGAGCCATAGAAAACACAGAGTTGTTGGACACTGTGCTAAAACCGGAGGGTCTGGCCCCTCCGGGAACACTCACAGCTCCCAAGGGACTGTTAAAAGTCCCAGGGCAAGGGTCTCCCCCATCTCTCGCAGACACAGAAGCCACTAAATCCGGGATTCGGGAACTCCCATTTGGAGAGGCGCCTGGTAAGATCGATCCCAACACACAGCAGGCAGAATCAAAGGCCACATGGAGATCGCCCACTAGCCTATTGGGCTTCCCACACCTCAGGAGGACCTTATAACTACTTAGGAAACTTTGCAGAATACTTGAAGTCTTAACAAGGAAGAAACAGGGTGCTTGGCGGGTGATCCACAGCCGCTCGAGCCGGAGCGGGAGGCTGGCTGGCAGAGCAGTCCGGGTGGGAAGCGGGTGCAGGTGGGCAGGGCTGGAGCCCGGCGCACCCACGGCAAAGCAGCTAGGGTGTGAGGCCGGCTCAGGCGGCGGGAGGGGCCGAAGCTCTGCCCACCCACAGCGGAACAGATAGGGAGGGAAGCAGTTAGGCCTGTGGCGGAGAAGTCTAGTGGGTAACCAGAAGCCAGGAGACCATAGCTGTATTCTGGTAAACCCAAACATATTAGGTGTAGAGCCGGGCCCTGTCAGCCTCCGTGACGACAAACAAAGCCCACAAAATCTGTGCCTGGGCAAACAGGTCCATACCATCAGAACCATTACAGGCTGATCACTCAGTGTGCAACATAGAGAAGTCTGAACTGGGAGCAGTGAAACAATCCCGGACCATTACTCACTACCTGGGAATAGGCTGCACCAGCTCACAGCACTTCAGGCTATTAAAACCACAGTGACCCTGAGATCCCCCGGTAAGCAATGACAGATAGACAAGCAATTTGACTCCTTCACCAAAGCATCCCCTGTGGATCCAAGCACAGAAAATGACAAGAACAGACAGCTAAACACACCCACATAGCCAAAGGTCCAAGAAAAAACAGAAATCAAGGAAATATGACTCCAACAAAGCAGAATTATCCTAGCTCATCCAATTCGGATGACCTCACACCAACAGTAACACATGAAAATGATGACAATTCTGCATTATGGAAAGTGATAGAGTCCCTTCAAGAAGAACTTAAATCTATGAAGGAATTCAAAGAAGCCACAATTTTACAAGCCAAAACAATAAACAACACCATTAAAGAAATCCAAGAAAAGGTGACGGAGCTTGAACAGGAAAAGGACAAAGCAATGAAAGATTTTCAGACAAAAACAAGCAAGCTGGAGAAGGAAATGTACAAAACGAACAATACCATACAAGACATGAAAATAGAAATAGAAACAATAAAGAAATCACAGTCAGAGTTAAAAGAGGAAGTGGAGAATCAAGGGAAGAGAACAGGAACTACGGATGTGAGTATCAACAATAGGATGCAAGAGATGGAAGACAGGATCTCAGGCATGGAAGATTCGATGGAAGAAATCAGTACAACATCCAAAGAAAATGAGAAGGCTAAAAAATCTCTCACCCACAACATCCAAGAAATCAGGGACTCAATGAAAAGACGGAACCTAAGAATCACAGGCATAGAGGAAAGAGAAGACTCCCGACTCCAAGGTCCAGGAAATATCTTCAACAAAGTCATAGAAGAAAACTTCCCAAACCTGAAAAAAGAGATGCCAATAAAAACCCTAGAGGCTTACAGAACACCGACCAGATTAGATCAGAAAAGAAACTCCTCTCACCACATAATAATTGAAACACCAAATGTACAGAACAAAGAAAGAATTTTAAAAGCTGTAAGAGAAAAAGGTCAAGTCACATACAATGGCAGACCCATCAGAATTACACCTGACTTCTCCTCAGAAACTTGAAAAGCTAGAAGGGCCTGGACAGATATCCTACAAGTCCTGAGAGATCATAGGTGCCTAACCAGACTACTATACCCAGCAAAACTCTCTATCAACATAGACAGAGAAAACAAGATATTCCATGACAAAATCAAATTTAAACAATATCTCCCCACAAACCCAGCCCTACAGAAAATCCTAGAAGGAAAATTCCATCCCAGAGAAGAAAACTTCACCCAAGAAAACAAAGGGAATAGAAAACCCCTCAGCAACTAAACCAAAAGAGGCACAGGACCATCACCTATACCAAACTAATGGGAAACAACAACCACAGGTCACTAATATCCATCAACATCAATGGTCTCAACTCCCCAATAAAAAGACACAGGTTTACAGAGTGAATCCTCAAGCAAGACCTGTCCTTTTGCTGCATACAAGAAACACATCTCACTACCAAAGATAGACACTACCTCAGAGTAAAGGGCTGGGAAAAGGTTTTCCAAGCAAATGGACCCAGGAAGCAAGCTGGAGTAGCCATCCTAATATCAAACAAAACAGACTTCCAACTGAAGTTAATGAAAAAAGACAAAGAAGGGGATTATATACTCATTAAAGGGAATATTCATCAAGAGGAAATCTCAATACTGAACATCTATGCCCCAAATACAAAGGCACCTACTTTTGTAAAAGAAACACTTCTAAAACTTAAATCGCACATCGATCACAACATATTAGTAGTGGGAGACTTCAACACCCCACTCACAACAATTGACAGATCATCAAGACTGAGGCCAAACAGAGAAATATTGAGTCTAACAGAAATCATGAAACAAATGGACCTAACAGACATCTACAGAACGTTTCACCCAAACACAAAGGAATACACCTTTTTCTCAGCACCCCACGGAACCTTCTCCAAAATCGACCATACAGTTGGACACAAAGACAGCCTCAACAGATACAAGAAAATTGAAATAACCCCTTGTATCTTATCAGACCACCATGGAATAAAGCTGGTCTTCAACAGCAAAAGAATCAACAGAAAGCCTACACACACATGGAAATTGAACAGCTCCTTACTGGATGACCACTGGGTCAGGGAAGAAATAAAGAAGGAAATCAAAGACTTCTTAAAATCCAACGACAATGAAGACACAACATACCCAAACCTATGGGATACAATGAAAGCTGTGCTACGAGGAAAGTTCATAGCACTAAGTGCATTCAAAAAGAAAATTGTGACAGCTCATATTAGTGAATTAACAGCTAAGCTGGGTGAATTGGAAAAAAAAGAAGCAAACACGTCCAAGAGGAGCAGAAGGCAGGAAATCATCAAACTTAGGGCTGAAATCAACAGCTTAGAATAAAAAAGAACTATACAAAGAATCAATGAAACCAAGAGTTGATTCTTCGAGAAAATCAACAAAATAGACAGACCCCTAGCCAAATTAACTAAAAGGCAAAGAGAAAGAACCCAAACCAACAAAATCAGAAATGAAAAGGGAGAAATAACAACAGACATTGAGGAGATCCAGAAAATATTCGGGTCCTACTTTAAAAATCTATACTCCACCAAATTTGAAAACCTAAGTGAAATGGACAATTTCCTCAATAAATTCCACCTACCAAAACTAAATCAAAATCAGATTAACAGCTTAAACAGCCCAATAACCCCTAAGGAAATAGAAACAGTCATTAATAATCTCCCAACCAAAAAAAGGCCAGGGCCAGATGGCTTTAGCATGGAATTCTACCGGACCTTCAAAGAGGAACTAACACCATTACTCTTCAAACTCTTCCACCACATAGAAACAGAAAGAACACTGCCAAACTCATTCTATGAGGCCACTGTCATTCTGATTCCTAAACCACACAAAGACCCAACAAAGAAAGAGAACTTCAGACCAATCTCCCTCATGAACATAGATGCAAAAATACTTAATAAAGTACTAGCAAACCGAATTCAAGAACACATCAAAAATATCATACATCATGATCAAGTAGGCTTCATCCCAGGAATGCAGGGATGGTTCAATATATGAAAGTCTATCAATGTAATTCACCATATAAACAAGATGAAAGAAAAAAACCACATGATAATCTCGCTAGATGCAGAAAAAGCATTTGACAAAATCCAACACCCCTTCATGTTAAAAGTTCTGGAGAGAACGGGCATACAAGGACCATACCTAGAAATAATAAAGGCAATATACAGCAAGCCAGTGGCCAACATCAAATTAAATGGAGAGAAGCTTGAAGCATTTCCTCTAAACTCAGGGACAAGACAAGGATGTCCACTTTCACCATATCTCTTCAATATAGTACTTGAAGTTCTTGCTAGAGCAATAAGACAACTAAAGGAAATCAAAGGGATAAACATTGGAAATGAAGAAGTCAAATTATCCCTATTCGCAGATGATATGTTAGTATACATAAGCGACCCCAAAAACTCCACCAAAGAACTCTTACAGCTGATAAACAACTTCAGCAAGGTGGCTGAATACAAAATTAACTCAAAAAAATCAGAAGCCCTTCTTTATACAACAAACAAGCATACCGAGAAAGAAATAAGGGAAACAACCCCCTTCACAATAGCCACAAACAATATAAAATACCTGGGGGTAACTCTAACCAAGCAAGTAAAGGACCTATACAACAAGAACCTCAAGCCCCTGAAGAAAGAAATGGAAGAGGCATTTAGAAGATGGAATGATCTCCCATGCTCATGGATAGGTAGGATCAACATAATAAAAATGGCTATTCTACCAAAAGCAATATATACATTCAATGCAATTCCTATCAAAATACCAACACAATTCTTTATAGACCTGGAAAAAGCTATACTCAACTTCATATGGAACAACAAAAAACCCAGAATAGCTAAATCAATCCTGTACAATAAAAAAGCATCTGGAGGTATCACCATCCCAGATTTCAAGCTGTACTACAGAGCAATAATAATAAAAACAGCATGGTACTGGTATAGAAACAGACCAGTGGATCAATGGAATCGAATTGAGGACCCAAACATGGACCCACACACCTATGGCCAACTAATCTTCGACAAAGAAGCCAAAACCGCACAATGGAAGGACAGCATCTTCAACAAATGGTGCTGGTCCAATTGGATGTCCACTTGCAAAAGAATGAAATTAGACCCATACCTATCACCTTGTACAAAACTTAATTCCAAGTGGATCAAAGACCTTAACATAAGGCCGGCCACACTAAAGACACTAGAAGAAAAAGTAGGAGAAACCCTCGAACTCATTGGCACAGGTGACAACTTCCTGAACAGAACACCAACAGCTCAGGACCTGAGATCAACAATCAATAAATGGGACCTCATGAAACTTAAAAGCTTCTTTAAGGCAAAAGACACAGTCATTAGAACAAAACAGCAACCAACAGACTGGGAGAAAATCTTCACCAACCCCACATCTGATAGAGGGCTATTATCTAAAATCTACAAAGAACTCAAGAAACTAATTGCCAAGAAACCAAATAATCCAATCAAAAAATGGGAGATGGAGCTAAATAGAGAATTCACAAAGGAGGAATCCCTAATGGCCGGGAGTCACCTGAAGAAATGCTCAACATCCTTAATCATCAGAGAAATGCAACTCAAGATGACCCTGAGATTCCATCTCACACCTGTCAGAATTGCTAAGATAAAGAGCTCAAATGACAGCACATGCTGGTGAGGGTGTGGAGAAAGGGGAACCCTACTCCATTGCTGGTGGGAGTGCAGGCTTGTGCAACCACTATGGAGGTCTGTCTGGAGATATCTTAGAAACCTTGGATTAACTTTGCCTCAGGACCCAGCCATACCACTTCTGGGTATACACCCAAAGGACACCTCACGGAGACATAGGGAAGTCTCCTCATCTATGTTCATAGCAGCCTTATTTGTAATAGCTAGAAACTGGAAACAACCCAGATGTCCCTCAATTGAAGAATGGATTAAAAAACTGTGGTACATCTATACAATGGAATATTACTCAGCTATCAGAAACAATGAAATCATGCAATTTGCAACCAAATGGATGGATCTAGAGAAGCTCATCCTGAGTGAGCTAACCCAGACTCAGAAGGATGCACACGGCATCTATTCACTTATAGTAGGATTTTAGCTATATTGTACAGGATATCTGTACTACAACCAACACACCAAAAGGAACATGGACATAAACATTTTTTTCATTTCTTTTTCTTTTTCCTTTTCCTTTTTTTTTCTTTTTCTTTTTCCTCTGTTTTTTTTGTTGTTGTTCTTTGTTTTTGTGGGTTTGTGTGTCTGTTGGTCTTTTTTTTAGTTTTCCCCCCGTAGCAAGGAGACACCTTTCACTGGCAGTATTGCCTCGTAGGCCCCTGGTGAATGAAGAGGCTCTTGGCCCTCATATGACTCCTGATCTGTGGTGAGAGACTGTTATGCAGGGACACTCCACCCCAGAGGATCAAGACGGAGGGTCAGGGGGTAGAGCATGGTAGGGTGGGGCTGGGAAGCGGGAAAAGAGGACAATATGTTAAGGATGTAACCTGTAGCAACAAACAAATAAATTTATTAATTAAAAAAAAAGCAGGTAACAACGTTAAAACACTGTAAATAAAATAAAGGATACAGCCGTTCAACCTGGTTTTATAAACCTCCAAGTGTCGAAAAAACGTAGAGTTAAGGTAAAATACAGGAGAAATGTGGTGTTAACCCATGCCTTTAACTTCAGCAGAGACGGGAGGAGCACCATAGAGTTAGTGGACTTATAAATTCTAGAGTTACACGGAACAGGGTGGTGAGGGTACACACCCTTAATCCCATCATTCAAGAAGAGTACACCCTTAACCCCAACACATTAGAGACAGAAACAGGCAGATCTCAGAGCTCAAGGTCAGCCTGATACAAAACAAACTCTAAATAGGGAAAAACTTCGATCCAGCAGTGGTGGAACATATCTTTAATCCCCTCAGATGGGAACCACAGGTCTCTGATCCCAATAATTAGAATGCAGAGACACACACATAGGATTTAGAAGGACCTAAGTTTGAAAGCTACTTACAAAAGGCCCACTCAAGGGCTGGAGAGATGGCTCAGCGGTTAAGAGCACTGACTAGTGCTCTTCCAAAGGTCCTGAGTTCAATTCCCAGCAACCACATGGTGGCTCACAACCATTCACAAAGTGATCTGATGCCCTCTTCTGGCTGCAGGTGTATATGCAGATAGAGCAACTCATATATACATAAAAATAAATAAATAAATAAATCTTAAAAAAAAAAAAAAGGCCCACTCAATACAAACAAATTGTCCTTCGAGATCTCAAAATATATACACTAAAGCTGGTTTAGCTCCAAAATAACAAAATAATTTCTTCTTTAAACCAGATTGAAAGATAACACTTTATATATTGTCAAAAAACCAAATTTGCTTCAAGAGAAATATTACCTACCCCCCCCCCCAAAAAAAAGAGGGTGATTGTCCCTGAGTGAGGATTAGGCCAGGGCTCTGTTTTTATCTTTCCAGGAGAATCAAAGCATCCACTCAAGGAACCCAGGGGCAACTGGACAACGGAAACCTCAGCAGAAAACAGAATCAGACACCAAAAGAAGACGAGTGACCCAGTTGATTCAGCCTGACAGACTCCCTCAATAGCTGTCTCCATCAAAAGCCTACAACCACAACAATTCAATATCGCTAAGACCGTTCAGCTCTACACAATGCCCCAGCCAGAACCTCAGTAAAGCCTGGAAGTTCAGCTTCTGCCTACAAACTCCTTAGGACATCTAAACAGCTGAGAACAGAAGGACTGAACATAAAAGGATTGTACTAACATTTCTAACCATTTTTCTATTTTGGTTCGGGCCCCAAACAGGTTTACTACGACCCAAATCAGCAGGAAGTCATTTTAAGAGAGCGACGTCCCATACCCAGAGGGTGGGGAGGGTGTTTCTCTGCTCCCCCCTTTTTTGGTTATTTGAAGGACAACTGAAAACTCTGTTATTTAGGGGAAGAGATTACAAGTTGTTAAATGGTCCTGTTTAATGGGTTTTGGAGGTTAGACCCAGGGTATTCCTTCTTTCCCTTTTCTGTATCCTTCTTTATCTCCTATGTAGGAATGCACGGACTTGAGAAAAATTGAGACATAGACATAGCACAGGAAGGACCAAGAAGAAGGGTCAGATTATTGAATATACCCCTATACCTTTGTATATTGATACAAAATTAGTAGTATATTTGGCTAAAGTGGTACTGACCATTGTTTATTGTGCAAAAATAAGATTGTATTGGACTACATCGGTATTGATATTTGTATATTGATACAAAATTAAGATTATAGTTGGCCACAATGGTATTGACCCTTGTATATGGACGCAATATTAAGATTGTATTGGGCCACATAGGCATTGATCTTTGTATATTGATACAAAATTAAGAGTATATTTAGCCACATTTGAATAGATCTTTGTGTATTGATACAAAATTAAAGGTAACGCTTCCTAATGGTATCGTACCTAGAGATACTTAAAAATGAAATGTGAAGCTCTGGCCTCTTGATACCAACCGTCTTAAACTGTTTAGGATAGTTAAGAAAAACAAACTCCTAGTCATGCATGCATGTCACCTTGTTAGCTACTATGACAGTCTATCACAGATATTCTCTAAGCTACTCAGTAATCAAGTTGTTAAGAGACAAGCAACATTTGCTTATCTAAATACAAGAGATAGATAGGGCATCTTCAAAAACCCCAAGAGATCTGCAGAATATGGCATTCAAAGATGTGGTCTTAAATTAAGATTTTTTTTGTTTTGATATCGTGACATATCAGCTCCTGACAGCACCCCTATTCTACTCCAAGTAGAAGATAAGCATCGAAGAATCTCCAGTGTGAGATGGTTGAATTAGTGGCAAGCCTATCTCTTGGCATGTAAAAACTCCTTGCTTCAACTGCAGACAGACTGCTGTCCAAAAAGGACAAAACTTGGTAGCAGGGAAGTCGACAGCCTAGCTCTGCCAAGACAGGGTAGGTTAGTCCTTCATAATCCCTGCTCTACAATAAATGTCTGTCAGAGAAACAGGACCAAAAGGCTGAAGACTGATGCAGGAATGTATGGAGAGAAAATGGGAACTGTCCAGGTAGTCACTGGTTTGTCATTTCTTAGTATTGGAAGCTGCAGGCCCTGCACTTCCTATATAATCAGACATATTTATCCTTCTCAGCTCTCTGAGGTGGTTGAAGAATAGACAGCTTGAGTCTCATAGCTAAATTTTGAGTTGTTTAGGAATCAAGAGGGCGTTCTAGATCTAAGAAGATGGTTATAATAGTGATGCAAGTTAGTATGAAAGCTAAGTCAGTTATAGAACTTTAAACTCATGGAGATGGTTAGAAGGTAGAAGGTTAAAGTCAGGGGCCAAATATGTATGAACTGGACATTGGGAAGGTATACTTGGCCATTTAACTCTCATAAATGTGGCATACTTAATTCTGCTGTTTTGTATAGAATTTACTGTTATAAGAGAAAGAACCATTTGTTGGATTGAAAAGGGAAGCTGTTGGGGGGGGAAGAGGGTGGAAGGGTGGGACAGGAAGGGGGAATAGGGAAGGGTTTGTGACTGAGATGTAACTTGAAGAAAAAAAATAAAGTACTTATATAAAATAAAAATAAAAATAAAGAAATCTTTGGGGAAATGTGCAATGCCATTAATCATGAGGTGAATGCAAATTAAGACCGGTGGTACACACTCATCAGATCAAACATGTGAGCAACTGCCTGTAGCAGGAGCTCATGAAGAGGGGAGAACAATTAAAGCTCCTTGTGGTGCTGAGGAGAGTATAAAATGCTCCAGCCCTCTGCCAATTTACGTTTCTAAGAAACCTGAATGTGGCCTTTAATCCCAGCACTTGGGAGGCAGAGGCAGGCGGATCACTGTGAGTTCGAGGCCAGCCTGGTCTACAAAGTGAGTCCAGGACAGCCAAGGATACACAGAGAAACCCTGTCTCGAAAAACCAAAAAAAAAAAAAAAAAAAAAGAAACCTGAATGTGGGGCTGGTGAGATGGCTCAGCAGTTAAGAGCACTAACTGCTCTTCCAGAGGACCAGAGTTCAATTCCCAGCACCCACATGGCAGCTCACAACTGTCTGTAACTCCAGTTCCAGAGGATCTGATACCCTCACATAGACATACATGCAGGCAAAACACCAATACATATAAAAATAAATAAACAGTGAAAAATATTAAAAAAAAGAAACCTGAATGTGCTTAGCAACTTCACACCTCTGCCATACATTCAATGGAGATGTGTCCATTTTAACCACAAAATGGCTTGCAGGAAGGTGTTTATGGGAAGCTTTATCAGCTGAGTAGCTGTAAACAGGAAGCAGCCCCTACTGTCATATCCATATCTATATCCATCTCCATATCCATAAGTAAATGGATAAGCGATGATACATACAGGCAATGGGGTATCTCTCAGCAATAGACAAGAACAAAGGACAAATATAGTCATTGTTCTTCATGGATTCTACCCATGTGTTAAAATGTGTTTGTAACGGTAAAGCAAATGTTCATGATGTTTCTGTGATTCATGGACATGCATGGATGGATAAAACATTTGTACTTACCTGTCGCATCCAGTTCCAATGAAGGTCACTAAAACCGTGTGTTATCTTCTTGCTCCAGTTATCCCACTGGAAATATGCTGTTTTCATCATTTACCTTATGCCACATTTTTTCACATTTTTGTGGTCTTTGTTGGCCATTTTGTTGTTTGAAATGGTCCCCGAGCAGAGGGCTAAGAGTCATGGAGTGCCAATTGCAAGAAGGCCAGGATGTAAAATAATTAAATAACAAGAACACCCCAATTATGAATTTGTTGGTTTATATGTATTGATAAGTTTACACACACACACACACACATTCAGTGTTGGTCTTTTGTTGTTGTTTTCTTTGTTTGTTTAAGTGAATTGATCAGCTGGTGAGATTGTTGTCATCAGATACTCACAGGAACAAACTTAACTTTTCCCCAGTCACAATGGCTCAATAGTATTTTGTTCTGTATTTGTTGTGGCTTTATAGGCCATAGCCACTGTGAATAATGAAAATCAACTTTACACATAACATAGACATATCCTAATACTCAGTAGGAATTCATTTGTGTTATGTTAAAAAACTGACGAGTCTAACGAGTCTAACCCATGGACGTCAAAATAGCAATGGCCTTCGGGGCAGTGCTGGCTGGAAAATAGCATAAGGACCCTCTTTGTGTTGAAGGAAAGATTCCTCCTCTTCAGCGGGGTTAACACAGACTTGAGACTTGGTTCAAAGCGGCCATTTGGGTTAGCTAGCTGCATTGCTCTTTTATGCCACGGGATGGCAGTGTTGTAGAGATAACTAAAATCAGGGCCTTCTCATGCCTTTGCTTAGAAATGGATTGTGTTCTCCCTCTTCAAGGAGCCTTTCTTTGTTCCTTGTGTCCTTTGAATGAGACCTGCACTGTCCCGAGGAGAAACAGTAGCACAGCATTGCATACCCCTGAAGCCTGTCTACCTCTTTCCTGGACCTGTGTATCACCTCAGAGGGCCCACTCTAGTCTGGATCCTATACTCCATAAGCAAGCTCCATCCTCTGACAACCAAGTACCCCAACCTGTCAAATTCAGCCATTTAAAAACTGAACCTGTATTCCACGAACAGTTCAGAAGCGGAAAACCCATTATCCCATCTCACATAACTGGTGTCTCTGTGAGTGAAACTTGGAAATGAAGGAAATGCTTATATACAGGAGTATAAAACGTTTCATTAAGAGAGAGTCCAGGCTGTTAATATTGTATACCTGGGAAGGGGTGAGGTCAAGGTGATCAACAACATGGGGAGCCATTTAGTCTCATTTGTTTGTTATATATAATGTGTAGATCATATGTCTGTGTGTTAATACATGTACACACATATGCACCACATTTGCTTGTATAAATCTATCTTCCCTTCTTTGGGAAGACGTGTTATGGTGTGCATACACATCTGTGTGTATGTATGCTTGTATGGATGTGGTCATATGTGTGTGCTGGACCACACAATGTGCACATAGAGAGATCAGAGGTGGATATTCAGTATCTACCTTGATCACTCTCCACTGTGTTTACTGAGTTAGCCTGTCTTGAACATGGAGCTAGCTCATTTGCTAGCCTAGTTAGCCAACCTGCCTTGGGAATCTCAGCTCTGCCTCCCCAGCCTTGGGATTGAGAATGGGCTGCTATGGCTGACTTATATGTGGGTGCTGGCGACCAGGAACCCTGTCCTCATAGCCACTAAAATATCCCTTCATTCCTTCTGTTAAAAGTATTTTTCTTACAGCTTTATAGTATATGCTTAGCATGTCTCGCTCTTGCCTCATCACCCCTCCATTTTCTCACCCCTTCTTCTTCTTATGGTAGTTTGAATAATATGTCCACTATAGTCTCTGGCATTTGAATACTTGGTTCCCAACTGGTGACATTGTTTGGGTAGGTTTAGGGGTATGGTCTTGCTAGAGAAGCACGTCACTGGGAGTGGCCTTGACATTTTGGAGGGGAGTTAGGGCTTTTATTTGAAGTGATATTGCATTTTTTATGTTTATTTATTATTTTAGGTTACATCTCCATCACAGTGCCCTCTTTCCACCCCTCCCAGTCCTGCCCACCCACCTTCTACCCCTTATCCCTTCCATTCCAATCCTCTGGAGTGGAGTGTCCCTACATATCAGTCCCCCACATTTTAAAGCTCTTTACCATTCTCAGTTTGCTTTCTCTGCTTCCTGCCTGTGGCTCAAGATATGAGCTCTCAGCTGTTCCCACCACCACACTAGCTGCCTATTGCCACACTATAGACTCTTTCTCTCTCCCTTTGGAGCTGCAAGCCAAAGAAATCATTTCTTCTAAATTGCCTTGTTTTATAGTGTCCTATATCAGCAATAGAAAAGTAACTAACACAGTCCTCTAGACAATTTCATTTCTACTTTCATTTATTATTCAATATACACATACATGCAAATTTATCTTGTGTTATATGTTTTTTCACATTCTCCATAATGTCTACATTATTGCCACATGAAAATTATGAATATTTTTTTAATTTGCTTTCCCTGTATGGTTTTGCTTTATTTGACATTTATATTCTTATTCTACCTAAACATTTAGTAAGTTAGGAGTTTAATAAAAGATTGTTTTGTTTTGTTTTTTGAGACTATCTCTTACCATGTAGTCGAGGGTAGCCTGGAATTTGCTATCTAGCTAGGCTGGTTTCAACCTCCTGAATTCTGGGATTATAGTAGATATCACCATCTCTAAAATATACTTTTAGGCTGGGCATGGTTGTGTGTGCCTGTAACCACAGCATTTGGGATGTAGCAACAGGAGGATGAGGAGTTTAAGGACAGCACTGGCTATATAGTGAGTTTGTGGCCAACCTGGACTATGTGAAAGTCTGTCTCAAAAACAACAAAATTAAAAATTATAAAACCAATTAGCCTATTCATTGAGAGTGCTGAAGGCGCCACAGTGCATTAGTGGGCTCTATCTCAAAGGTAAATTCATTCCATACCATGAGACTTAATGGTGGCATCAGAAGGTCAGTAGTCTGGATGGCACAGGACAAGGGACAATACATGTGCTTCTTCCAGCTCTTCCCTTGCATCTCTCTATTGCCCTGGTGACTTCTCCATGTGATCTTGTCACAATGAGCAGAGGGCTCTGCACAGATCTCCATTAGATTTTCAAAGGGCATCCTGTGCTCAGGACTTTCACAGTCCAATGCTCAGAAACAGAGAGACAGGGACTTTCTTCTCTGCCACAGGCAGGGTGGCTATACCCAAGATCCCTCTGCCTCCCCCCACCCCACCATCAACTCACTGAGGCCTAGACATGCATGCCTTTGGCTCCTCCCCACTCACAGAGGATACTTTAGAGGTCAGCAGTAGCTTTCCTCATCCCGGAAGAGCTGGAGGGAGAGACTCCATCTAACCCTTCAAAGGCACACAATCCTACCCCCACCTACCTGGCCGCTGTCAACATTACCACAGGAGTCCCAAGTTAAGCACATCCCTTTCCCCCCTTTCTTTTAAAATCATTTTTACTGCCCTCAAGTACAGTTTTTGGTTCTTTAATCAAACCACCACAGCCTTAAAAAATGAGGCTCATGTTCAACTCTATGAGGGAGCTGAGTCCTCAGTGACCATGTTACCCTTCCATTCTTGTGTGGGTTACTCCAGTATCTCAGATTTAATAGGAATTGGATGAAGTTTCTCCCAGATGTCATGTCTCTGCTACACTCTGTGTGCACAAAAGAGTAACAACTAAAAAAGCAGAGGGGGAGATCATTTCTGCTTACATAATCATAATTACAGGAATTCCTCAAGGCTGGGAAATGTGTCCTATTGACAACTGTCAGATGCTGGATGTGGTGGCATGTGACCATAGATGCTCAGGAGGATCCTCGGAGCCCAAGGGTTCTGGACCAGCATGGGCAACTTAGCAAGACTCTGTCAATGAGACAAAACAAAACACGAGTGTTTAACCAGGAAGAACAAAAAGAGGGCAAGTTAAACCCAGTCAGAATTTACTCCCTTTCCAAAGAAGATTCTCTGGAAAGGCCGATTCTCAAAAGATGACAGGAACCATGGTACTAAGGTGAATCCTTGGTCAGAACTCATGAAAATAATGTTGAGAGGGGAGATGGAGTTTGCTAAACTAGGAGGGAAAAGTGCCCAGAAGGAATGAGGCATTCTCAGAAATCCAGATCTGGCTGTGCAGTTCTTACACTTTGCACAACATTTTCATATTGACTTGAGTTGATTTTCTCCCTCTCAGCAACTGTCTCCAGTTCCTGGCTCTCTAGACGGAATTATGTAAAAAGTTTTACAGCTGAAGGGTCAAAGAGAAGGCTTGGTGAGTAAAGCACTGGCCACCAAGCCTGACTACCTGAGTTGAATCCTAGGATTCGATTGTCCTCTGACCTCTACTTCTTCCTCTTGATACATTTGACCCCTCTCATCCCACATGTATGCACAATGAGTAAATACATGTTGATCTAAAAAACGTTCATAGCTGTGGAAGAAGAAAGAACCAGTATCTTTCTGACATTTCTGTCATTAACTTCAGTCTCTTTGGCTGAGTCTTCAGACCAGAGGTCAGTTAAAACCTAGAGAATGCTTGAGAAACACCATGCTGGAATGTATCCTTCCCTTGATGGGTTCCACATCTTCATGCTCAGACTGAACAAGAGCTTTTTTTTCCTCCATAAGTATTAGTCTAGAAATAGGTGACTGACAGACTCTATCTGGTTCAATAGGGGAGTTTTATACCCAGATAAATGTACACAAAATGCTGTCTGAAATTTTCCAGATATTTATCTAATCCCTCTGGAGAAACTAAAAATCTTGGATATGAAAAAGGGAAATTCAACAGATTAATATTTCCTGGTTAATCAAATACAAAGTGTGCCAAAGAATGGGGCCAGGTCACTGTGGTAGGTGGATTTTGTTTTCATGATGTGAGAATATGTCAAGTGTCAATTTCAGAAATGGCAATGACTGAGATGAGAGGGAAGGAAGTGTGGAGAGCAAATGTGTAAAGAGGTTGGCACAGGAAAAGAAATAATATCAGGGGAAATCAGAAAAGTATCTTGCTGGCTCATCATATATCTGAATTTGGTGTGCGGAAGGCGTGCCTTCTAGTCTCGCATGTGTCATTTACCAAATGATAACAGAGAATGTCCAGTGACTTCCACAGGATGCCAAGAAGCTGAAAGACAGTCAACTATACTGTCAAGTCCTAAGAATAGGGAGGAAAGGAAATGAGTAACTAGTATTCAAGCTGGAAAATAGAAAGATGTACTAACAAGTTTTGTGTGCAATTATTGGGAAAACCATGCATGAAACAGAAGAGGCTGAAGAAATCCATGGATCATGCTAGCATCATCAGGATCACCTAAAGTTACTCAAGGCTCAAGATGATCCTGCCATCCACTTCACAAAGGAGAGACTTGGTGGCTTAAAGCCTCAGGTTTCTTAGCTCACAGAACCTGTGGGTCAGGAATCTGTGTAGCTTAGCTGCAATATGTGACTCATGTTCTCTTAACAAGTCAAAGCCATCTGAAGCCATGTCCGCCTTGGGGAGAACCTTCTTCCAAGGCTATTAGCAGACTGAGCTGCTAATGGACTGTTGCTTGAGGGGTCTCAATTCCTTGGATGGTAACTAAAGACTTTTCTTCTGTTCCTTGGATATATTGGTCTCTTCACAGGGAAGATTACTACATGGTGGCTGGCTTTCATTGGAATAAACAAGCAAGAGAGAGGTAGAAAGAACAAGAGGGTCAGAATTAGAATCTTTTTATTGTCTCATTTTTGCCCACACTGGAGAAGAGGGATATACCCAAAGGTCCTGACACTTGGAAGCCATTGTGGAAGCTGCCTATCACTGGGGTGTAACTAGGATCAGCCCTTGTTAGATGTAGTTATGCTGGGCAAAGAAATGTTTGTGCCCTTAGGTTAAGGAGAATGTACATATCTAACCTCACTTGCTCATGATGAATTCCATATTATAAAGACACAGGGCTTTAAAGGCTGAAAGGGTGATTTACAAAAAAGATGTGGTGAAGGACGCTAATAGGTTAGAAAAGAAAGACCAAGAGCTTACAGGAAAGTTGAGAAGACTAATATATAAGAAAGGTTGACCAGGTGGTGGTGGCGCACACCTTTAATGCCAGCACTCAGGAGGCAGAGGGAAGCCGATCTCTGTGAGTTCCTGGCCAGCCTGGTGTACAGAATGAGTTCCAGGGCTACACAAAGAAACTCTGCCTCCAAGATCTCTAAGAGAGAGAGAGAGAGAGAGAGAGAGAGAGAGAGAGAGAGAGAGA
>CAJQZJ010032348.1:1427848-1451332 GCA_907164525.1 Lophiomys imhausi | reverse complement strand
CTCTCTCTCTCTCTCTCTCTCTCTCTCTCTCTCTCTCTCTCTCTCTCAACACTTCCATTGGGAATAAAAGGTCTAACTCAGGCAGTAGTGGCATAAACCTTGTAATCTCTCCCAGCTCTCCGGAGGCGAGGCAGGAAGATCAGGAATTCAAGGCCAGGCTCAGCTGCACAGTGAGGTTGAGGACAGCCTGGGTTATATGGCACCGTGTCTCAAAAACAGAACAAAACGACAACAAAATTCTATGAATTAAAGAATCTAGCCCACTGATTTAGAACTTGGAAAAGTGTGACACTGGTTGATGTCTGTTTACTAAAGCCCATAAACCCAGGTAAAAAGCAAGCAATGAGGGTGCTTGAACTGTGATAATGCAGATTCATGTGCACGTGCGCATTCGTATATATAGTGCATTCTTTAAAATCCAGACAGACTCAGGCGGCCTAAGCTAGTTTGAAATGTGGGCAGCGCTTCAATCCGCTTGCTTTCTCTGAGGAAATTACCGCTGCAAACAAAACTCGTTAAGTGGAGACTCTTAGGGAGGACACCGGGCGCGCACGCCTCCTCCTATAAAATGTATTCTTGTCGCTTCTTGATTGGTTGTCTCCTCTAGTTTCCCCTCTCTCATTGATCTATGTTCCAGTCTATCATTTCCAGACCCAGGCACCCTATTGGTCCGTCGCGATGCTCCGGCAGGCGGAGTTCCCCAGTGACGTCAAAGGCGCTCTCCGCCCACATTCCGAGGTCTAGGTGGAGACTTCCCGCGACTCTGCCTCTGGGGGCGGGACATGGGTGAGAAAGGGACTTTTGATACGGTGTAGATGGCAAGACAGGCGTTCGATTGGTCACTAGCCTGGAGGGAGGTGGGGTCGCCTCTGGGTCCCGGAGCAGAGCTCAAGAGCCCTGGGGAGTCTCAAAGTTTGTCTGGAACAGTATTGGGGAGTGGGCTTGTCGCGCGAGGACTGGGATGAGAGCTGCCTTCTTGCCCTCCTTTTGGATGCACAGCCCGATTTAACCCCTACACCTCCCTCCCGAGCCCAACAGGCTTGTCCTCCCTGGGGAGTCACAGATCTCCGAGGACACGGGTCACGGAGCCCTCCGCAGGGCTCTCCCGGGTTCCTGCTCCAGTGCATAAGTTCCACGTGAGTACACGCAAGCACACGCAGAGAGAGGCGACTCACCGGCCCGCGGCGGCTCTGCGCGGTCCCCTCCTGCCTGAGCATCCTCGGCCCCGCGCGGCGCCCACTGCCATGGAGGTGCTGGAGAGCGGGGAGCAGAGCGTCCTGCAGTGGGACCGCAAGCTGAGCGAGCTGTCAGAGCCCGGAGAGAACGAGGCGCTCATGTACCACACGGTGAGGACCCGTGGCCTGGGCAACAGGGCCGGGGGTGAGGAAGAAAGCGGGTTTTGTCACCAGCTGGAGACCTGGGAATTGGGAGGCAGCGTCTGGAAAGGGGCCTGGCCATAACAAGAGTTCTGGGTATGGGAGTTTTCCTCTACGAACACACACACGAAGGTGCACAGCTGGGGCCTTTCAACTTTCTTCCAAGTAGTGACCCTTTGTATTCCAAAGCAGTTTGTACTGTCTTCCTACCGGTAGCACCATTTCCTATTGCTAACGGTTCAGCAATGCTGGAAAAGGGATGTGTTTTGAGAATAATGCCCCCGCCCAGTTACAATGATTTTTGTGGTAAGGTTTGTTAAGAAAACTAAAAGTACAAGCTAACGTAGTGTTTTCTTTACATCTGTTTTATGTGCCCCTCCCCCCTCCTCAGTTTCTTTACTCTCTTGTTTATGTCTTTAAAATGTTTGTGCGTGTTGAAAAGCCTTCTTTCTCCACACTGGATGACGTCCGCCTTTCTTGGCCGCTCCAGCTGCACAGCCTCGACGAACTGCTTCCTCCCTTTTCAGGGTAAAGATCGCCGAGAAGTCCGGAAAATCTGAGGCAGCTGCATATTTCAGAGAGGCTTTGGGGAGAGGTTGGACAGTTGACCAGTTCCTTCCCACAGGGACCTCTTTGGAGACTCAGTTGTCACAAGCGTGGTTCGTTTAAAGATGTCACTTCCAGCTTTTTGCAAAAGAAAAATTTGTTTCTGATAGCCAGGGCTGGTAATGTGGCCTTGTTAGAGATCTCTTAGAAGGAGAGAGAGAGAGAGAGAGAGAGAGAGAGAGAGAGAGAGAGAGAGAGATTCTGAGGTAAGGACAGGCTTGGCTGCTGCTTTTCGGTCTTGGTGCTGTTAATGGGGTGAAAACGGCCAGAAGGCTCCACCTCTTCTTTAACTTTTGCTGCTGGCTGACTGTATTTTGGGAAAAGGGATGGGGCCTCCCTGCTGCTTCCCACCAAAGCATTTGTGGTGGCCTAGAAGGTCTGGTTAAAAAGAGAAGCCATGGCCGGGCGGTGGTGGTGCACGCCTTTAATCCCAGCACTTGGGAGGCAGAGGCAGGCGGATCTTTGCGAGTTCGAGGCCAGCCTGGTCTACAAAGTGAGTCCAGGACAGCCAGGGCTACACAAAGAAACCCTGTCTCGAAAAACCAAAAAAAGAAAAAGAAAAAGAAAAAGAAAAAGAGAAGCCATGTGCAGAGTGGAGAGGGAGTGGCAGTTCACTTTGGGGCAAAAGCCAGATGTTGAGTCTGAGCCCGACCGTCCAGCTTTGCCCGCCGTCTGTCCCAATGAGATGTTTGGGTCGGAAGCCTAGATGTCCTTCATGTGCTCTAGAAAGAGCTGAACATTTGGCCCATAGCTATTTTTTAACTTTGGGGGTTCCAGATGTTTCCACCGATAGGAGCTACAGCTTCACCATGAGTGGAGAGACAGCTCTTCCCTTGTTTTAGCAACAGTTCTCTCAAAATGTCTTACCCAGCAGCCACAAGGCCACAGCTTCAGGCTGTCTTTCAGTGGGTGGGATAAAATGTGCAGGCAGCCACATTGCTGGATCCCGAGAGAGCCCAGGCTGGGCTTTGAGATGAGTCCCTACCTGGGACTGGTAGGAACTGTAGGACAAAAGCTTGGCTCAGCTCCAGCTGCCATCTTCACTGTTTCAGAGCTAGAGACCTTGCATTCCTTTGATATAAACAGCATAGGTTTTCTGTGTCATTGTCGTAAAGCAGTGATGTAGGGTCATTTTTCTGATAATCCTCTGTTTTTTTTTTTTGTTTGTTTGTTTTTTTAACAACTGTTAGAGTCTCCAGTCAAGTGTCTCCCTTCTGAACAGCTCACATATACAAAATGCCACTCATGACTGGTCTAAGTCATTAGTATGTGTATATGAATTAGTAATGAAAGAAGCATAGATGATCGGATCGGATGACTCTGAACTAGGGCAAGTTTGGAAACGCTTTGAAAATCAGTACTTTTCCCAGCTAGTGCTTGAACTCTGATGTCTATATTGCTGAACTGTTAGTGCAGTTTGTCTATGATGGCAGAGGGCTGAATCCCCATGTGGACTAAATGATGGTCTGTTTTTATTATGTTTTCATTAAAAGAAATTCTTTCATTTCATATTTATTAAATAAATTCCATGTGCCAAGCACTATTCTAAGCACTTGGGATACAAATAAACAGAAATAGACTGAAGCACGTGACCCTGAGTCGGTTTTTTTTTTTTTTTTGGTTTGTTTGTTTTTTGTTTTTTTGCATGTGCTTGCAAATGTGTAGGAAAAATAAAACAACAAATGAAGAACATAAAGAGAGACAAGCAATATAGTGTGTAGTGTGCTCAACATTTTAAGTGCAATGGAAGAAATAGAAACAGACCGGTGTCCCCAGGATAGAGACCTTAAGGACACAGGCTAGGATGGAACCGATGAGCAGAGTCTCTTTACAGGCTCTGAAGGAGGTGAATGTTATCTCAGCAACAGGAAAAGCTTGGGCACCCTTGATGCTCTCAGAGGTGGGGTACCTCAGACATGAACTGTGTCTGCAACATCATTTCCTGTTTTAGGTTACCCTGTCTTGGTGAGTCATTTTCTTTGTAAATATGGGTTATTTTCAAGATGCTGGTACCTGGCTTTGGAATGGTCCAGTGGCATTTTCTAAGTTGAGTGTATTGAGAGAACATGGGTGTGGAGAGTAGAGGAAAGATTGTCTTTGGGAAAAGTGTTAAGGGATGATAACAGCTATAGTCTATACCTCAGAGAGGAGTGCTCTGGTGTGCCCTCGTGCAATCTTCCAAGCCCCCACCTTTGGTTGAATGATCTCTTTTGACCATCTGTTTGTGTGTGCGCGCACACATGCACAAGCAGGTGGGTGGAAGCCATAGTACAATATTGGGTGTTTTCTCAGGTACCATCTACCTCCTTTGTTGTTTGAGACAGGGTCTCTCAATAGCCTGGCACATGTCATGTATGCTAGGCTAGGTGGTCAGTGAACCCCTGAGATCCACCCTTTTCTGCTTGTCCAGTGCTGGGATTACAACCCAGAGATAGCAGCCCTGTTTTTTGTTTGTTTGTTAACTATGGTTCTAGGGACTGAGCTCCAGTCCTTGGGCTTGCAAGGAAAGCACATTCTGGGCTGAGCTTTCTCTCCGTTCCTACTGTTACCATCTTAAAAGTCTTAGTCATTTTTGGGTATAACTTTATTTTGCAAGTGCTCCCCCAAATTGTGTTGGGGTCCTACTAAAAGACACTAAATTATGTGTAATGCTGTTTTCCCTTTTTCAACTCACTGAGAGAGCCCTTCTTTGTCTATTTTTTCTCCTTGGGTTGTAGGGATTGAACTCAGATCCTCGGGTCTGTGCAGTTAAGTTCCTCTTACCTGCTGAGCCATCTTGCTCTTTGAGCCTATTTCCCCCCCCAGTAGTTTCATTTTATATATAAGAAAACTAAGGCTTGATATGTTAGTGAATTTCATGGGATTTGGTCCTCCTAGCTAATTAGTAATGTAACCTAGATGCAAATCCAGATCTCCCTGACTGCAAAGGCCGTTATGCTGTAGACTGGAAAATCCTGACTTAAAGAGAAGTCTCTGATTGAGAGGTTGGGAGAGAATGATAGGGTTGTGAAAGCTGCTGAGTCCCAGCTAATGTTTAACTTAGCTGACAGTGTCTTCTGTGATCAGGACAATGATCTGCTAGAACTCTTATGCGTATTCAACCGGTAAAGGTCAGGTGACCAGAAACATCGACATTCTCCGTCAGTGGGGACCCAGATTCCCCTTCAGGACTTTGGAGTGGCCAACAACAGGAGATGACATCCAAGTGAGAACGTCCAGCCAAAACCTTCACTGACATCAGAACCCCCCACCCCCTGTCTCTAGGCCTGCTGGCAGGAAGAGCAAACCCCTCAGCCTAGGAGATGGACCAACTCCTCAGAAGACAGTGTCAGCCAGATGAGAAAGGTGGTTGATTGTCATACTGTACATTTAAGACAAGTAGAACATTCGCATTTCTGGCCATCTTTGCAAAGACTAGTTCCTACCTATTCATGTTTAACTGGACAGAATCGTTGCAAAAGCTAACAAAATCTTTATTTGCCAGATAGAATAGAAGAGGGAAAGTGGCCAAGATGGTAACAATTATTCTGCACAACCCATGGTCAGCCTTCAACCTGGGAATCCTATTCCACCAAGTGCCCCGCTGCCTGGTTCACGTAAAGTCGGTAGCAACGTGTGGTGAGCTTTAATGCAGTACCGATTATTTAGTTCTTTATACAGCAAAACTCCACAGAGACTTCCCAGAAATATAATTCGTACAGAACCTTACAGGTTTGCATGACGTTCGAACAGTCCTACATCCAGGCATGCCTGCAAAAAGGACCAAGGTTTCTTAGAACGGCTCCCAACCCTAAGAGACATGTCCTCAGTTCTGTGTCAACTGTGGCTCTAAATACACATTCAGCCTTGATCAGTCCAGAATATCACCTTGCTTTCATAGGAAAACTATTTGCTGAACTAAGATAACATTCCTCCTTAATCACAACTTTTTTCTTTGCAATGCTGGTGCCGGAACCCAAGGCCTCCTGAGTTGCACCTCCAGCTAGCTCAGAAGGCTTTATATAAACTGCAAGAGGAAAGGCCAAAGCTTTAGTAATTCAGGATCTGCTAAATCAAGTCCAAATCCACCCTATTCATGTGTTTCGTTGAGTGCCTCCCCTAAGCCTTGAGCCTTCAGGACAGAGAAGTCTTCATGGCTAAGCCAAACAAGAGAAGCAAAGTTCTTCACGCTCACAAGACACATCTGAGAAAGAAAACTCCCAGCCTTGGGCAACTTGGACACTTTCTCTTTTTGAAACCGAGTATGTAAAAAGTTTGCTGAAACAGAGTGTTGGTAAACAGATACGTTGTGAGCTAAATCCCAACTTGGGACAACCGCCTCTCTCATCTGGCTGACACTGTCTTCTGAGGAGTTGGTCCATCTCCTAGGCTGAGGGGTTTGCTCTTCCTGCCAGCAGGCCTAGAGACAGGGGGTAGGGGATTCTGATGTCAGTGAAGGTTTTGGCTGGACGTTCTCACTTGGATGTCATCTCCTGTTGTTGGCCACTCCAAAGTCCTGAAGGGGAATCTGGGTCCCCATTGACTGAGAATGTCGATGTTTCTGGTCACCTGACCTTTACCGATTGAATACGCATTACAGTTCTAGCAGGAGACAGAATTATAATTTGTCTTTGAGGCCCTCATTTGACCTTCCTATATCTTTGTCCCCTTCAAGTTTTCCCTCTTTCTCAGGCTCCAACTGTTATCACTCTGAGGTCCTCTTTCCAGCTCCTTCTCTTAATATTAGCTTATAGTGATATTAAAAATTCAAGTGTATCCATATTGAACCATCATTACTTTAGACCAAAAGGGTGAATCTCTAAATAAAGAACTTAAGGCAGTAGCGTGGGATAGGTGCAGAGCACTTGGGGAATGGCGGTGGGTAGCCAGTCACTACTGTTCTGTTATTCCATACATAGGGCCCTTAAATGACAGCCTCCCTTGCTCATGTGTGGATACTTTTAAGTATGATTTAAGGATCCCCATTATCTCTGTAAATACTTTTAACTTGCTGTTTTGCTGTTTCCCATATTGTTTGGATGTCATTAACATGAGTTGGGAGAAGGCAGATGTGGGCAGGATGGGGTTTTCTATCTACCTTTATACCTGAAAGATCTCAGGTATGACGTTCTGGGGAAGCAAGAAACTCAATGTGGTGCTGCTCATGTAGAAGAATGAGGTGTTGTTTCTGAATAGACAACTGAATGAATCACAGTGCTTGCAGCTACAAGCATCCAAACCCAGCTCAAGTCCACATATATAAGTAAAGCATTTCTCATGTTGCAAAGGGCTAAGAAATATAACTTCTTGTTTGGATGATTCAGTAGTTCCTCATTGTCCCAGTGGTCTTTGGTTCCAGCCGTCCATATTGGATGGTCTGATGGACACAGCAGTTGCAGATGTTAATCCACAATGATGGCCTCCAGAGGAAGAAGAAAGGTGGTTTCTTCCATGTGTCCCCTTTTTAGGATGGAAGAAACTTCTTTTTACAAAAGGTGTTTTGTTTGTTTGTCTTTTACATTTACTAATTTATTGTGTGCATGGGTGTATTCATGTGCACGAGTGTATGTCATGTGTGTGGCAAATGTCTGTGGCCTACATTTGTCAAAAGAGGACATCAGATCCTCTGAAGCTGGAGTTGCAGGTGTTTATGAGCTGCCCAGTGTGGATGCTGGGAACCAAACTCTGGTCCTCTGCAAGAGCAGCACATGCTTTTAACTGCTGAGCCATCTCTCCAGCCTCCAAGAAAATTTTCTTAGTAGCTCGCCAGTTGACTTAGTTTACCGTTAGGATTGGGTCATATAATTTACAAATGAACAGCTAGAGAAGGGTGTAGGACTGAAAGGACTGGCCTAGATTAATCATTTAGGGATGAAAGAGATACTAGAGGCTAGGTGTGATTGTTGGTATAAGAGTCTGTCGAAAGTTATGTTTGATTGACAAACAAGGCGTGCCTTCTAGCTCTCAAAGGTGGGATACCAATTAACTATAAAAATGTTTTAATCAGTAATTATTAGCCATGCAAACAAAAGAACAAGCCCAGATTCTATGTGTTGCTTGCAAAGTCTAAGGATTGTTTAGAGGTACTATAAGTGCACAAGGGAGGAACACTAGAGTGGCAGAAAAAAAAATCCATGAAATACATACAATGCCTGTTCATGACAGTAGAATCAGAGAGGTGCAAGGAGGGAGTGTCCTGGCTCACTGACAGGGCGGGACATGCAGAATTAACTACATTATCCAGATTCTAAGCCTCAGAGCCAAGGATCAGGGCTAGAGGTAGCTAGTAGGGCCAGTAATCTTGCACAACATGCAAGGCAAGAATGACTTGTTCCATTCCAGGTCCACAGCAGGGTGAAAGCTGAAGGCCATTTTCAAAGCTTTTTTCCTACATGCATGAGACTATTCAAGAATTGATGAGGCATCCTGTGTTTGTCCACAACTTGGACTTCCTGCCATAGCTAGAACTCTCTGCTGATTTTTGTGGGGAATGGCCCTAGGGCCTTGCTGGCCATTTGCTGTGGTTGAGTCGGTGGTTCTAGGGCCCCCAAAGAATGCCTCTGTTATAATAGAATAATTTTTATTTATAAACACTTATATTTATTAATACTTAATAAACACAAAATACCTAAATCCTATAACATAAAACTTATAATCTAAGAATACCCTAAGATCTAAGAACACTCTAGTACCTATATAAAAACACTTAACCAACACTATTTTATTTTTTTTTTGTTTTTTCGAGACAGGGTTTCTCTGTGTATGCTTGGCTGTCCTGGACTCACTTTGTAGACCAGGCTGGCCTCGAACTCACAAAGATCCGCCTGCCTCTGCCTCCCAAGTACTGGGATTAAAGGCGTGCGCCACCACCGCCCGGCAACCAACACTATTTTAATTTTCTTAAAAGGATATTAATATTCTTAGTGTAGGTCTGTGCAGGGTGACTTGGTTTACAGCAGTCCCAATAGATACTATCTTTTAAGCTTAAAGTCCGTTGGGCCTTACCTTGCCAGTTCTCAAGGCCAACTTATTTCAACCACCAAATTGTGGCTGGTTTATAAAGTCAGTCTGTTCCAACTGCCAAACTGAGCCCCACCTTTTCCACAGCTGAGACTTGCCTCCACTGTCTCTTTGGCCTCGGCAAGCCTCTCCAAGAAGCTCCCAAACTTGCCTCTCTCACTTTTCCAGTGCTCTGGGGCCCCAAGACAGACGCCTTCAAAGAGCAAACTCTCAGCAGGTTTTATGTTTTGCCTTTGCGTTGGGCTATCGCAGTGTAAATTCTGTTAATGGCGTACCTTGCTGTGCACTTCTTCAGGGTGACTTCTCAGTCGGTGAGGGCAGGAGGAAGGAGACCGAATGGAGCCTCTGGCTTATATATTGACTAATCTAGTGATCCTTGGCAGTCTCGAGATTTCTCGCACTGTCCAGCAGTCCCATTGCTTATGATGGCAACTGACATCATCTGTGTGCTTGTGCGGTTTCTTAGCCATGCCCCTTCAAAAGAGCATATCATCTGGCCACAATTGGCTTTGTCCATATCACCAAGTAAAGGGACACCAAGCTTTCCTATGTGCTACCAAATGCTAATCTGAACTGCCTACTAATTTCACTAAAGAGACCTAACTTCTACCACACTCTGTTTTCTGCCTGAAGAATTGAAAGGAAATAATGAGACCTGTCTTCTTACCATCTTTGAGTTAACCTTGAGCTGATTCCTCCCTGCTCACTGGATGTTCACTAGCTCTTCCAAATAAAAGTTCCAAGTGACCTTGGTTTTCCCGTGGAAGAAATTATATGATACAGCTTTGGGGTACCGGGTGGGTTTATATGAAGAGTCTGAATTTGCTCCCCTGGAAGAGACAGGCTTCTTGAGGTCAGATGTGCCTTCAGTTTTTCCATACTGTTCTCTTTGCTAAGGTCAAGTGTGAAATGCTAAGCAATCCATAATAGTTCCTTGACACACAGCCATCCTGGAAAATGAACAAATTAAGTGATTCTGGCCTCTTTTGTTGATATAATATATATCAGTGCATATATATATATATATACATACATATATATACACTGTATATATATGTATATATATATATTTTAAATCAGTATTGTCATAAAGGCATTTTAAGATATGCACAGTTGGTTTGATAAGGACCCTGTGTGACTCAATGTCTTAGTTAGGGTTACTATTGCTGTGATGAAACACCATGACCAAAGCAATTTAGGGAGGAAAGGGTTTACTTGGCTTACACTTCCAGATCACTGTTCATCACTGAATGGAGTCAAGACAGGAACTCAAGCAGGGCAGGAACCTGGAGGCAGGAGCTGATGCAGAGGCCGTGGAGGGTGCTGCTTACTGGCTTGCTCCCTGTGACTTGCTGGGTGCTTTCTTATGGAACCCAGATCCACCAGCCCAGAGATGCACCACCCACAATGGGCTGGGCCTTCCCGCACGATTCACTAATTAAATGCCTTACAGTTAGACCTTATGGAAGCATTTTCTCAGTTGTGGTTCCCTCCGTTCAGGTAACTCTGGCTTGTGCTGACATAAACACATGGTATCCACATCTCTCTTTTTGTGGAGGGAAGACAATGAGGGTGGGGCAGTTGTCTAAGAGCCCTAGCTTTCACTCCGGGTGGGAGTGGAGGCTGTATTGTGGATTGAGTGGGTCTTTTCCAGTGTGTTGGTTCTCTGGTGACCTTGGGCATGTTAGCTACATTTGTTTCTTTGCCTGAAATGGAAGCATTTATTTTTACTAACCTGGGTAGTCTGATGTCCCTTGGGAAGGAGAGGGGCATGTAATTATTTTCTCTTGTGCATCTGAATTCTTCTCTTGCCATCTTCTATCTTCAGCTATAAACACAGGTTTCTGACTTCAACACATGCTTGCCAGCTGCTCCTTCTTGCTCATGTTTCTATCTTGTTTATAGTCAGGTTGTTTTTTTTTTTTTTCACACAAGTAGTTATCAGCTACAGCCTCCATTTCTTTTGTTTCCGTTCCTGTCCAGAACCCTGTGCTCTGGTTCCTATCACTGATTGTAGGGTTCTCCAACTTCTCTCTCACTGCAAGACCAACCATCTTTTCCCTGTATTTACCTGCTGGGCCTTGTGGAAATATTTGGCAATATCAACCATGGGCTTACTTATGACTCTTTTTTTTCTTTGAAATAGAGTCTTGCATTGTAACCCAGGCTGGCTTTGACTTGCTATATAGCTCAGGCTGGCCTCAAACTCTGTCTTTTGTCAACAGCCTCCTAAGTATTGGGGTTACAGGCATGTGCTTCCATGTCTGGCTATCTTTGGTTGAGTTTCCATAGCACTGAGGGGTGGGGTTGAGGGTCTCAGGTCTCAGCTTTTCTTCTTTCACTGACTTCTCTATCTTAAACATGAGTGTTTGGTCCTTGGCTGTCTTCTCTTTCTACATATGTCCCACCTTCTCTGTCAGCTACAGGATGATTCTTCTGTTGTTTGTTGATGGAGAGCAAGAGATCTTTGGAGCATGACCCAGGATTCTTCCTGGGGCCACCTTAGTCGCAGAAACAGCTCAGGCTGGGTAACTCTTGAATCTTTTTGCTGTGTTCTTCTGACTAAGGAGAGCTGAGGCTACTTTGACTCCTGTTATCAGGTGCCCTCAGTAACACAGGGATGTTTGGTGACTCAACGGCCCCAAGGATGAACCCATGCAGCCTTCTCACAGGTCATTCCTGAGACAGCTGCTTCTGGATTCAATGTCACCCACTAGATACAGCCTATGTTTTGTCTGGATTCTACGCCCACTTTGGCTAGGGGAATCCTCTCTGGACTGGGGGTGATAGTGACACGTAGAGCCGTTTGATTGTCTGGAAGGTCAGTGCAGAAGTCAGACATCAGGTGGTGTCCCTTATATTCCCATAGGTCTTTTGGTGTTGTTAAGGGTTACAATCATTTTGTATTAAATTCCCTGCTTTTGGGTTACTTTCCCCTGATGTAATTTATTCATCTGAACCTAGCTAGCATTATAGAAGAGCTTTGACTTTTGATGCTGTTGAAGCGTTCAGATGTGTCCCTCTGCGCTGCACAAATCTCCATGGCTACTCCTTGTTAGCTGTATCTGTGGCAGGTAGCTCTCAGCTGTGGTCACACGCATTTTGATGTGGGAACTCATCATATGCGGTTGGCTTTATACCCTGTGTGCTTTGCCCAGTCGAAGGTCTGTGTTTGTATTAAATGAATGAAGTGAAGTCCTTGGGTACCTACCATTTAAAGTTGGGTTTTTTTTGTTTTGTTTTGTTTTGTTTTGTTTTTTTTGTCACTCTCCAGTTCAGGCTGGCCCCAAACTCACTGAGTATCCAACACCAAATCTTACTGCCTCAGCTCCCCGGAGTACTAGAGTTCTAGGTGTGAGTCACTACACCAGGCTAAAAGTCTCCTGTCTAAAATCAAAAGCAGGCTACTTAATGCCATAATGAAACCCATTACTTTGCATTCTAACTGAACAATACATTAAAAAAAACTCTAGCAAACTTTAATAAATTAAATGGGTTATTAAAAATGACAACAATATAGTAATGTTCAATTGGTTGACTAGTTCATTTGGACAACCTGATTGATGAGTATAGTTCTGTTTATTTTTATTTTTTGAAATAGAGTCTCTCTCCACAGTCTAAACTGGTCTTAGAGTCATGATCGTCCTGCCTCATCCTCCTGAGTGCTGGTATTACATGTGCATGCTACCCCACCTCCTGGCTAATTTGTATCTTATAATGTGGAAATCTGTTTTCTGGTTTAAAAGTTGGCTTTAGTGAAAGCTAGACAAAATAAAAAGTGGAAAAAAACAAGGAGGTAGGAGACATTTTTTCATATTAAGGAGAAAAAGCCTTTCAGACTTCTTGGCAAATATAAAATGTCTGGGGAGAAACAATCCACAGTTTCCAAGTTGTCTGAGTGGAAAATCCTGGTTTGTAGCATTTCGTGCCTTGAAAATGTCTGAATAGTTTTGTGTAAAGGGAAATTCCTTTTGGCTGAGAGAGAGCAAGCTAGCTGGATTCAAACTGATAGGACAATGTTTTTATACAAGTGGAGGAAATGGTGGTGACAATGGCCCCCTCACTGGTCAATGCTGTTAACACACAATTCAAGGCAGCCAGTCAGAGAGCCTTGCAAAGGTTCCATCGTAAAGGCCTTCTTGTTTCCTGTCCACACATCCTGGGGAAATAACACCCTTAGCTCATTCTTCCTCCAATCTCAAGATCTCTGTCTCTGTCTCTCTATCTCCCTTACTTTGTTTTCTGAACTGCTTTTCAAAGCCTGTGCACATAGGTGGACCTTGTGGCTCTCCCAGTGGGAAGGAAGAAAGGCAAGGAGGTCATCAAGTTACTAGTCATTAAATACCTGGAATGTGTTTTGCAGGAGAGCTGTGTTCAGGCTCTTCCTGCAGCATGGAGAATGGAATGACAAAGGCATGAAGAGCCCAGGAGCTCTTTAGAGAGAATGTGGCATCCACAGTAGGTGCTGAGTATAGACAGGAGTTCTCCAGCCATCGGAGCACACAGCATAGAAAGATATAAAAACCAGAGTTGAATCTGGGAATCCTAAGTAGTTTGTTTCAGAAAGGGGCTCCAAACTCAAGATCTTTCTGCCTCCACCCCGCCAGCCCTAGCATTACACATATGTGCCATCACCTCCCCACATGCCCGAAAACACTTTTTACTGTAGTTTAAGAAAAGGGGCTCTGTAGGGGAGTGTTGGGAGGTAGTCCAAGATCATGAAAGGTTTGCACATTCTTTCTGTAGACAGGAAGGTGGGAGGCTGTTAATAAGAGAAGGACAGAAGTAGAAATGTGTTTGAGGAAGGGAACTTAGGAAAAGAGACAGATTAAAGGATGGAGTCAGTAGTGGCAAAGTGACCTGCTAGCTGGAAAGTTCATCCTTGAGCAGGACCGAAACCACAGGGAGGATCAATGTATGTGAAAGGATTAGAAGCTAGATCTGGTGACTTGGTGGCCTTAGGGGAGGAAGAGTAGGATATGGGAGACTTCCTGTCCTCTGCATTGGCTGACTGAGTTGCCATTGGTCTAGAATGGAGATGTTTGGAGAGCAAATGAGTTTGGTGAGAAGATGACGAGCTCATTTTCCGACTTGGTGACAGATAAATTTGTAGAATATTCAGGAGTGATGTTTAGAAAGCAATTGGAAAACTAGATCTGGAGTTCTGGAGAGAGGTTCTGATTGGAGACTTAAATTGGGGTGCTGGGTGTCTGGTGCTATGAAGCCAGAGATCCATATTACAGTATTCCAGACAGCCTGGGTGAGGGCACATGGAGGAGTAAGAGAATGGAGTCAGGGATGGTGGAAATGGGCAGAGTGAGTGCAGAAAATGGGGATATTTTGCCTTTGCAGGGTCCCAAAAAGGGGCAAGATGCTAGGGAGTGGTCAAGGTGAGGAAGGCTGTGTGTGTGCCCTTCAGCTGACCGCTGAGCCCTCTAGGAGTGCACTGGCCTGTTAGTCCAGGCCTGTGTCAGTGTCTCTACAGCCACAGGTCTTCTCTGGCAGCAGAATCTTTGTGCAGGGCGTGTGACTCCATCTGGGAGGAGCTGTCTGCTGAGAGTGCAGACTGCAGGGAGAAGGGGAGCAAGTTAGCAGGGTGCACTGTACACAGCACAGCTGTGTTTTAGAAAAGGGTTAATCCCAGTTCTCAAAACTGGCAGCATCCTTGATGCTAGGCTTTGGGATCCCCCCAAAAGATGGATAGCCGCCACAGACTCACATTTAAGTGCTGGAGTTTGCTACGTAACCACAAAGGACTCATTTCCCTTCTTCTGGTTTTGTTTGTTTGTTTTTTTGAGAAAACACTCGGCACATCCACTCATGCCTCAAATGAGTTTGATCATAATGTCACCAACCATGTTCACACTGTAGAGAAAGGACAGCAAGCCAGGTGTGGTGGCCTACACCTGTGAGTCCCAGCATTTGAGAGGTAGAGGCAGGAGGATCCAGAGTTCAAAGCAAATTTCAACTACACAGGAAGTTTAGCGCTAGTCTGGGCTGCATGAGATTCTGTTTCAGTAAGAAAGAGGAAGGGAGAGAAAGAAGGAAAAAGAGAGAAGGGGGGAAAGCTTCCCCAAACAAATTGGCCCCAGTTTTGTAGGAAATAATAACAGGGTAGGTGGGGACAGCCGGCTTTGCGGTATGGTCAGCCTGTAGAAGAACTAAAATAAGTAACTGTGGCTTCCAAGAAAATGAGCAGTTCTCAGCTGCTGCCCCCAGAGGGCCCGGGCCGATCCCTGGCCAATTCTACCCTCACTCTCAACTTTACTGAGTCCAGGGGTGTTCTTTGAATGTCTTCAGGCCTCCAGGGATGCAAGGAGTTCTTTATCCTGGCCTGAGGTCAGGTACATAGAGAAAAGTTCTGTTTCTGGATGGCTGGAAGCTTCTACAAGGGCTTCCTCAAGGAGCTGGAATTCACCCTACAGTCCTGTGTCGGGGTGAGTTTCTGATGTCTAACTAGGACAGAAAGAACTCTGTTGCGGCCTTTGGGTCTTGAATTTTATTTTATTTATTTTTGTGACTGGGTCTCACATAATCCAGGCTGGCCTTTGAAACATTTTTATGGTTTGTTTTAAAGATTAAAAAAGTATGTGTATGTGTCTCTATGTGAGTATGCACACATGCATATGGGCTCCAGGGAGGTCAGTAGAAACTATCCAGTCCTCCAGAGCTGGAGCCTTGAGCAGTTGTGTGCCACCCAGCGTGAGTGGGTGCTGGGAATAGAGCTCTAGTCCAGTGAAGAGCAACAATTGCTCTCAGCCACTGGGCTCTCTTTACAGCCATGGCTTCAAACTCTCCTATAGCCAAAGATGGCCTTGAATTTCCGATCTCAGATTACAGGGATGTGCTGTCATATGTGTTTTATATGTTGCTGGGTATTGAACCTAGGGCATGTCCATGCTAGGTGGGCACTTTACCAACAGAACCAAATCCCCAGCCCTTTCAATACAAAAATATCTTGTAAATTTGAATCATCTGATATAGAGAAACATTGTCAAAAAAAAAAAGATCGCCCTTTAAATTTTCACTTATTATTCTATGTGTAAGAATACTTGGTCTGCATGTATGTATATACACCACACGTATGCCTGGTGCCTGAGGAAACCAGAAGAGGACACTGGATTCTCTGGAGCTGGAGTTACAGACAGTTGTGAACTACCATGTGAGTGCTGGCAACCTAACTTGGGTTTTCTGTAAGAGCAGCCAGTACTCGTGTAACCTCTGAGCCATCTCTCCAGCCCCTGACTCTAACTTTGGAAGCAGTTTTGGGCACATAGCAAAACTGAGCAAAGGTACAGAGAGTTTCTGGAGCCCCTGCCCCATATCCAAATCTCCCTCACTTGATCACCCTGCTCTCTCACTGTGGACTGTGGCTTCATCGACTGAGATTGCCTGTGGCAGGGTTCCACTTTAACTCTGTGTCTTACGATCACTCATAATGATTTTTCCCATACAAGCAGCAAGAATCTGGACTGGTCTGTGAGAGCCTTAAGCCTGATGGCATGCCCATGCTGTTTTCTCTTCATGTTGACAAGGGTTTATTCAAACACCCAGGTGCAGACCTGTGGATTTCAGTAGAGTGCTGCTGAAAAGTTAGAATGTTTTCTTCCCTCATTCCATTCTAGATGACTTAGTATACAGCATCCTTTGCAAAAGAGGCTGGAATCTACCAGAGCATTTATATACAATTCTAGTGGGGGATATTTACATAAAACCAAAGACTTCCCAAGCCAGTCTTTGTCACTCTGCTTTCAGCTGCCTGCCTGTCTATGCATTCATTTGCGAGGTATTGCTTGAAGTTGTTTTTCTGGTTCTGTTCTGGGTTTGTGAGTTTTCTTTCCAGGATTCTTGCTACAGGCTGTGATCTGCATTTGGGAGCCCCTGAAAAGCAGGGCCCGCGGGGTGAGGCCAGGACCAAACCCAGATGGAAACAGGTTTGCTGTCCCTTGGGGTTTAGGGCATCATGGGCTATATAAACACACCCGGTGACCTTCACGATCTTGAGGTACACATTTTTCTTGGATGATGAGAGAAGCAGACATGTAGCTGCTGGCTGCTAGTATATCCATTGGTGAGGAACATGAAGATTTTTTTTTTTTTTTTTAGTGTTGCCTTTGACTTATGGGAAGAAACTGGGCCAGAAAAAAGGTTAAGTGGACCAAGAATGGTGATGTTTGGGCTTTCTTGTTCCATCTCTAACTGATTGTATTGTGGGATTCTGTTTGCCCTGTTGTCTGCTGATGGCAGACTGGGGGAGAGAAGTTAGGAGAAAGTGGGAATTTGACTTCCACACATCTTTATAGCTCTGATTGCCACTGACAAACTATTGAGTGTGTTTAAGCTCTGCTGACATGCACACATGTCCACAGAAATGAAGGTGTCCACAAGACTCCTTGAAGTCTCGATGAATACAGTCACAGCAGGTGGGATCCACCCAACTGGGCTCCTGCTGCCACAGCAGGAGTGGTTCCCCATTCCCAACCACACGAATGGAACTGGGCTATTCCATGGTACATTTGTTGGAAACCCCTGAGAATTATGGTTGCCCAGGTACTTACTCCTATAAAGTATAAACACTATTAAAGCAGATCTCCAATATGTTTAACCACTGTGGGGGGGTCCTCAACTTTAAAACAGATTTGGATACTCTGCAGCAATCCAGTAATATGGTTGATGGATGATAGATAAATGCCTGAGTGTGTTTCTGGCTTTCTAAACCCTGAGTGTCTTTCTGAGACTATTGAACTAGACTTTGAGAGAAAGGAAGACACAGTGAGTATCTACTTGTTATTTCTAGTACTAAACCACTTACTTCTCAGAAGGGGCCAAGTTCCTTTCCTCTAGTTTTTTGTTTCAGTAATTTCAGATAGACATCGGAAGAAAACTTGTTGGATCATGAACAGTGAAAAGATTAATAAGCAGAACAGGGTCTGTGTATTGTGGTTTGGTTATGAAAAGACTTTGGGGACTATAGTTGCTGGAAGTTTCTTTGACTCCCTACTGAATCCTCTTGGGCTCCAGGCCCTAAGGTGATTTGCATGACTAAATTCACACTTCAATTTCTCAGGCACCTGCTCCCGAGGAACTGAAATTCTCTGTGAGTTTTGTTGGGGGAGGGTTGAGGCAGGTGTTTATATTCTTGAAGTTACAAGTGAGGACAAGAAGGAAACAGCCCATTCCATATTCCTGCCAGCCTCTGCAACAGGTGTATATTACTAGACATTGAGATTACCAGCTTCGTGTTTTTTCTCATATAAATAGCTTTCCTTGCCAGTTGCGGTCAGGAATCTATTAGCATGAGGAGAATGGGAGAGGGAACCATAAACATGTGATTGAGTGGCCCAGGTCGGGCTACAACCCGTGGCTTCACAAAGCTAGAGCCTCTCCATTTTGTGACACTTGCCTCCCCACCCCCAGCTTCCCATTGGAGTAGCTCTACCATGTCATTGAGAAATATGAATGAGGACAAGGAAGTCACATGGAGTCCCTCTGGCCTGGACTGCAGCCAGTCTTGTTCTTTCTGAAGAAGTTCATCAGACAGCCTGGAGTGGTAGAGTGCATGCCTCTAATCTAAGCACTTGGGAGGCAGGGATAAGAGGGTCATCACAAGTTCGAGATCAGCCAGGGTCACAGCCTGTCAAAAATAATAAACACATATCCATGAAAGCTGAGTTATCCTCTTCCTCAGAGAACCTCCTCAGACCTGGCGCTAAGATGGCATCTGTGTCTCTTTTCATCTGAACCTGTCATCAGATAGACGTTCACATAGACTCCTCTATGTTGATGGACCCTTTCCTATAGTGTCTTATGACTTTCGTATGTTCAGCAGAGCTTTGGGAAGAAGCTTCTAGAAACCTGTGCCTGAATTTCCATGTCCCTTGGAAGTTGCGCTTTTGATTTTCACTGAAATGTCACTGCTGATCGTGATGTTGACCTGTGAAAGGGTGAACCCTTCGCTATCCAACTCACATGTGTTAAATGGTTACTCAATGGTTCTTCATGGAACTCCATTAAAGCAGAGCAGTTTAGAATTTTGGAGGCTTTCTGGTATCTTTGGTCTTTCATGAAAGACACTTTTTTTTGTGGAAAAGTTTGTCTTTTGGCCTTTGCCAACCGAAAGAGAAATACCCTGATTGAGAGACTTTTCTTCTTCTTACTGCTCATTTGAGAAACTTACTTTAGCCAACCTGCTTTTAGAAAAATAAAGCACCCCCCCCCCCAAAAAAAAAAACCACAACCGTCACAATTTAGATTATAAAAATCACAAGCATGTTGGTGAATGTCTTGATAGCCCTGGAGATTTAAACAGGTAAGAACCTACTTATGCCACGAACCAAAAGTTCTCATGCTAAATCTTCCAGGACTCATGAAGCCATTGGCCAATGCTCATGGGACTGGAATTTTCCTATACATTTATTCTCCCATCTTCAGCACAGAGACCTTTGTTTTTAGGATCGCAGTTGGCTGCTTCACTTCCAGCCTGTTCTCACAATGGTGGAAGGAAGGTACAGAGGTGAAGCAGGAAGACCTGAATTGAGAAGCCAAGGAGTCTTCTGACACAGTCAACAGAATCTCATTTGTCTTTCCTTGGCCACCTCTACCTGAAAGAGTGACCAGAAGGTCTTTATGATAGCTGAGTTCCTTTCTTCGCAGAAACTGGGTGGGAAAGGTGGTTATTCCATGCTCAAACAACAGTGTCTTTTGCATCAGAGTGCAATTTAACCATGCTTATATAGTCATTGGTCTAGAGATGAGCTGTGAGCTGATTACCCCACCGATAAGGGAACTGCTTCCCTTTCTTCTTTTGCTTCCTAGGGGGTGTGGGGAGAAATCCTCAGTGACACTTTTGATACTTCTGGGTGGGTGCTTATGTTCTGATTTGTTTGCCGTGGCTGGAACATGTGTAGACTGTGAGGTTCTCTTCCACTGGAAAGGTGGGTAGCAGGGAACAGGCTGTGTGTGTGTGTAGGAATCAAAAGGCCTGATTATGCTTTCTCAGGAAAAACAGCTGGCCAACAATAATTAGGGACCTCCTCTGAGTGCAGGGCCTGGAATCCGGCCTTCTGAATGATCACAAAAGCTGTTCTAAGGCTCAGCCCTGCCCCGGAGGAGTGGGAGCTGGGAGGGCCTCCAGTCACAGTTGCATGGGGGAGTCACTGAAGAGGTGAATGGGAGAAGAAAGGCCATGGAGTCAGAGAAGCCAGGCCCAGATGTTCCCTCTGGGGGAGCTGACTTGGAACCAGGGTTTGTGAAGCTCTTCTATGTGGTTGTGTGGAAATTCTGCTTTGAGAGTAAGCAGTTTTGTTGGTTAGAAACAGTAGCCAACCAGCACCCTGATGTGTTTTCCCTGCAAGAGCAGCCTGAGCCGCCAGGCGTTAGAGTACCCAGGTGACTATAATCCAGTGGCTATCAAAAGTCCAGTGCCCTGAGACTCAAACCGGACTGAGACCCTCTGGGATGTTCTCTAGGATATTGGATGTGTACTGTGTATGGGCACCTTTCATGAAATTTTGAAAACAGTAGGCTTGAGCCAACCAATGCTAAATGTCCTAAATTAAAGAGTGAGTCCGCCACAGTGTCCTGTATGCATGTGTCAGGCCCTGATGTGGCTGCTGTGTCCTGTAAAGCATTTTCAAGAAGCCCTGCTTCCCATTGTCTCTAGGTCTCCATTAGATCTTGGTATGGACAGACAGGTGAGAGCTGATGGCCTGAGGACCAAAGAGAATCACACATCTGCAAGCTGCACTGTGCATCGAACATCTGTAACCAAAAACCCAATCCTTAGACTTCGCTGTTTTGGAGTGAATGCTAAAAAGAAAGCAGCATGTTGTATCTCGTTGCTAATTAAAGGCCTCTTACCATATTCTCAAGAATCTGACTCAGAGAAAACACAGGTTGAAAGTGAGCTTTCTGACCCTCAGTGGTGGGTGCTGGCTGTTTGCGTTTGCCCACCCATATGCTCCCTAGTTAAGCTGTCTTCCTACTCCAGTCTGGTATGCTTACCCTGGCTGGCTGGCTGTGGTAGGCTCACTGATTTGGAGCATCAGTGGAGTTACCTGAGTCAACTGTGGTGCAGACTGGAGTATTTTCCCGTCTCGTGATTATTTTTTCTCCTTTTCTTGTTCTTGACATTGGTGATTCTTTTCTACACCCATTTTGAATTTTGTTTGACCTCGAATTGTTAAGTTTCCTTTCAGTCACTTAAAAGCCTTTCAAAACCTGGCAAACAAGAATGTACTTGAAGAGTGTAGATTCTGAGACTCTGAGCCTGGCTGAGTGCTGAGTCACTCCTGACCCGGTACACTCCACAGTCCTTGAAGCATAGGGAGGCATGCCACCATCCCTGCCTACCTTTGCCATATGGCCAATGCTCTCTCCTTCATCTCTCCTTTCCTTTGTGCTTTTTGCACCCTCTTCCTTGCCCTTCTTCTCTGGACTCTTTCCTGTTTCTAAGCCTTGAAGTTGGGGTTTTTCTGCTCTTAGAGTCCCTTCTTTCACTGCAAGGACTTGGCATCCACAGCATTTTTGAGGGTATCACCTGCAAGGCATGCATCCTTACCTGTTTGGGATAGATTTCTCTCTGGTGTATGGAAACTGGATATTTTTCATCCTGGATTTATGGGACAGCTGGGGCCAGTGATGGAGTTACATTGTGCAAGACCAGGGACTAATGAATAAACACTGGGAGCAGCAAGGAAAGGAGCTAGGCCCTCTTAAGAGTCAGAGATGGACGAGGAGTCTGATTTCTGGTTGGGTGGATAATTGCTTTCCCTTTTTGCCTTTCCTGTCCCTTCCTCTGTTCAGTTGAAATACTGGTATTGTAGTCCCACCAGTTTTTCAGCCCAAGTTAAGAAGTCTCTGCTGTGTGTTTTCCAGAGCCGGACGTGCAGGATAGAGACACGTGAAACTCAGCTGCTGTTGTCTGTAAGCTTGGAGCAAGCCCTGGGCACCAGCCATCTTCCCTCCCTCTCCTTTTCTCCAGCTGTACATACCTAGGCCCAGGGGCATGCTGCCAGTGTGGCACCTTCATACTTGGGCCTCTGGTCATCTGCGTGACTGCCTCCCACCCTTTTGGAGTCGTGGAAGTCCTTCTCTGACTACCTCTACTGAGTATAGCAGTGGTTCTCCCTCTTGGATGCAGGTCACAGTGACCCAGGAGCTTAGAATGAGTGACATTGGTCCCAGCCTCAGATTTGGGTTCGGTGGGTTCTAGGATAAGATCGAGATGTCATAGATTTTACAGCCTTTCCTGGCAATTCCAAAATGAAACTCAATTTGAGAACTACCTGGACTTCGATCCTCGATGCTCTAACTAGTCCATGGATGGGCAACATCAGCAACACCTGTGAGCTCATCCTTCACGAAGGATCTCAGACCTTCTTCCAGAATCCAACACAGGGGCCTGCCCGCACCCGGCAAAGCCCACGGAAAGTGGGTAAGTCGAGCGAGGGAGGGGGCAGGGTGAGACCCACGGGCGCCCAGTGGGGAGCTCCCCATCCCAGACCACCAGACAGGTCTCGGGAGCGGCTGTACCAGGTGGAAGGGACCAAGAGCCTGAGAAAGTAGTTCGAGTGGGGGGGCAGACACTCTACGGCCCACTGCCTCCTTGACCCCGGGGGCGGAAGGGCGACCCCCACAGGCGTCTTTAAACCTACAGAAGTGGGTTGGCTGCCCCATCCGCACAGACATCTGCTTGGGCCTAGTAAGCTGGAGCCGAGGCAGAGGTAGCGACCCCCCCCCCACACTGCCGCCCAGTGACGACATGTACGCCACCCCTGTAGGGAGGGAAACCCGGACAGGAAAAAAGGGGACCTCCCGCGAGATCCAGGGCGTCCCTTCCCGGCCAGAATCCAAATCTGAAGAGCAGAACATCTAAATACTCTTGTACGTATGAATTATTACTGGAGTAATGTCTACATAAGCATATCTGGACAGGAAAAAAATCTTGAATTACTGCAGATAAATATACACAAATAACATAAACGGTTAGTTACTATTTACTTTGAGGATATAGGTAGATTTATTTTAGCAAAGTTTCCCTATATTCTGGTCACTGTGTTTGACAGTTGGATTTTTTTTTTTATTTTTATTTATTTTTTATTTTTTTATTTTTTTTTGGTTTTTCGAGACAGGGTTTCTCTGTGTATCCTTGGCTGTCCTGGACTCACTTTGTAGACCAGGCTGGCCTCGAACTCACAAAGATCCGCCTGCCTCTGCCTCCCAAGTGCTGGGATTAAAGGCGTGCGCCACCACTGCCCGGCAAGGATTTTTTTTTTTTAAATCAAAGTATAATTATATCATTTCCCCCTTTCCCTTTCCTCCCTCAATCCATTCTGTTCTCTTTCAAACTTATGGCCTCTGGCTTCCTTTTCTTTAGTTGTTACATACTTCCCCACTAAATATATGGATGTTATATGTGTGCGTGCGTGTGTGTGTGTGCGCGCGCGCGTGTGTGCGAGAGAGAGAGAGAGAGAGAGAGAGAGAGAGAGAGAGAGAGAGAGAG
>CAJQZJ010032348.1:1406209-1427838 GCA_907164525.1 Lophiomys imhausi | reverse complement strand
AGAGAGAGAGAGAGAGAGAGAGAGAGAGAGAGAGAGAGAGAGAGAGATTTCACAGCTGACCTCTGGGTATTGAATGACCAGTTGTAGGGCTCTTTCCTGGGGGAGACTTAAACATTCCTTAGTTGCCTGTAGTTAAACATTCCTTAGTTGCCTGTAGTTATTTGTCTAGGGGTGAGACCTCATAAGATTTCCTTCTTCCATGTTAGCATGTCTGTCGAGATCATGCCTCTTTAGGTCTTGTTTAGGTAGCCACGTTCTTGAGATTTCGTGGATGTAGCTTCAGACATTTCTAGGAGATGGAGTTTCACAGTTGACACCTTGTTTCTCTGGCCTTTACATTCTTTCCACCCCTTCTTCTGCCATGTTCCCTGAGCCTTAGGTGCAGCTGTGTTGTTGTGCATCAGTTGAAACTGGGTACCACATGATCACTTGTTCTCTGGGTTTTGATCCCTTGTGTCTTTTTTTCTAACAGTCTCCATCTGTTGCAAAGAGACGTTCTTAGGGGTGAGAGTTAGACTTATCTGTGAGTCTGTCCTTATTGAGTTTGAGAACCACTGAGCCTCCTGGATGTCTGATCACCCTGGCATGTGGCTTCCTGTGCCCTCAACATTCTTCACTGCATCAGATATAACTTGAGGGAGTTCAACAAGTTGACTCACCCTGGGAACTCCACCTTCAGGGTCAGCTCTTCATTTGTGTTGAGATCTTACCACCTTCTGTTCCTGACCAGTTCTTCGTACATCTGTCCACTCAAAAGCCCCAGGATGTGTCAAGGCAGCAATCTGGTCATTGTTCTTTTGAAATCAGTCTGACAGGACTGTGTACACCTTGTGCTTTTTGATAGTTTGAACTGATGACCTCACCTGACTCTGTGTTGCTCAGCCTGCCTGGTAGAGTTTGCCCTGTCCTGACCTGCAAGTGGGGGCAGGAAACTCAGGCTAAACAATATTAAAGAGAAAATAGATAAAGTGACAGAGAGCTGTGATAGGCACACACAGGTGACAGGTGCAGGGCCCTGGCATTTCTTCCTCTCCTCTCTGGCTCCCACGGACAACCCTGATGAACTTAGCAGACACAGAGGAGGAGTGGCCCAGGAGCCCAAAAGGAGTGCAAGCTTAGGGTCTGTTCACAGGAAAGAGAGGCCCCTAGCTCCCATGACTCCCTGTGTAACATTTGAACCCTGACATGCCAGGTGAACTGAAATAAAGTATAGGTTTTTGGGGTGTAAAAATTTTTGCTTCCTAAAAGTTGTTCCCTTACCCCCAATGGTCTGCCAACAAATTTGAGGAGAGGGTAAGCAGTGGATGCCATAGAGGCCATCCAGGGATAAGTCAGAGATGTCGGAAAGTTCACATAAATGAAGCACATGTTTTACTGGCAGAAACGGAGGTGGACAGAACTCTAGCCAGCAACAGACTCCATGTTTTATAAAAAGAGCTACTTGTGCAACTAACTGAAAGGCTCCGGGACTGGCACCAGAAAAATGACATCAGGACATCTTATTTACTTTTCACTAAATACTTTGCAAGCTCATTTATATCTGTTGTAAAGTCTTTTTTACAGTGATCATTCTATTCTACTGGTGTTAGATTTTCTGTAAAGTGGTTTAAAATTAGAGAAAGGTGACATGAAGTCAGGATATTTTTGATTTGGGGTTCACTGAGCTTATTGATCTCATGTAATTTTATTTATTCTGGCCTCATTTATAATGTACAGTGATAATTGTGGTTTTCATTTCACAAAGTTGGTATGAAGATGGGTTGAGATTATTTCTGGGGATGTAGAGAAGTGGATCTCCCCAGTTTTCAGGTGGCTTTAAGTCCAAATTGTAAGGCATTCCTGGAAACTGCTTTTCCAGGTCTTTGTAAACAAACCAAAACATGCTTGTTGTTTTATATGATTATCTGTTTGTCTATCTAACTGTCTATCCATCCTATCCATCTATACTGTTGGTTTATCCATGTCTGTATCTGTCTGTCTACCTATCTTGTCTAATGTATATGCCCTGTCTACCATATATTACCTTCCTTCCTGTTTTTCTTTTTTTCTTCTGTCATCAGTCAATCAACCACTCTACCTACCTAACATCTATCAATTTCTTTCTTATCTCACTATATCTCTACCTATCATCTATAACATGAAATTGTCCAGGACATCCTGAAATTGCTACTAGTTTTTTCAGTCAGATACCTAATGGGGTATATGAAGTTTTTTCCTCCAAGGTACAGCTTTTCATCCTTTTCTGAGCCCCCGTGAATATTACCTGTCCTTGCTAGTGTGCCTGCGGCCACTGTGCTATTGGAGCCCCCTTTCCTTTGTGTATTCTGTCTGCTGCTGCTCCTGCCTCTTCAAAGCATCTTGGGTAGTCTGGTAAACCTAAGCATACGCCTCCCTTTGGCAACATTTTGAGCAGCTCTGCAGCCTTCCCCTGTGGGTGACACATAGTGTGAGGGGAAGAAAGAGATTGGCAGTGGCCTTGTCCACGGGTAAACACTTAGGGGGTGTCTCTGGACCTGAATGTCTGGATTAGTGGAATGTGTCCCCCTGTAACTCCTAGCCTCTTATCCCTTCTTACTTTGTTTGTGGTAGTGATTATGTATTTATTGAAAACTGGGGACTGCAGGCTGCTTGGCTCTTGTAGAATATGTTGTTGCTAGTCAGTGGGCACTAGGCATGCAGTGTTATAACATTTTTTCCAGCTTCCCTGTGATTTACATTTTCCCAGTGAAATTGGTGGGGGAAACACCACACCTCTCCAGAGGATGATCCCTGGACTGAAGTATGAAATGGTGACCACGGCTATGAGCTATGTAGGGCATGAAATCTGGGGCTGATTCCTGCAAAGCTTGAGGTTGAGATGAGTGGAAAGAGACTGCACCAGCTTTATGGAGAAGGAGTATGGGAGGAGCAGACCTGAGCACATGCCTGGTGGGTGTGTGTGGGATGTTACTTACATTTGGAGAAGGAACCTAAGAAAGCCCTAGACAGAAGGTGGGTAAGAAGATACTCTTAGTTGATTATGTATCCTGTTGAAGCCAAAGCTTGCTAACAGAGCTATGAGTATCATGGGTTCACATATTCTCATAGAAAGAATGGATATTTTGGAAGAGGCTGACCCCTTCATCAGAGACGATGTCTGGAAAACATCTGGTTCTCACATGTGGGAATAGAACACTGAGCAAGAGGAACCACTGAGGGTCATTTGGCCCAGCCTCCCACTCAGTGTCTCTCTCAGTGAATTACACTCCGTTTGTACAGCTGGGCAGAATGACTCCAGGGCACTGTTCTGAGAATGAAGCCACTTTTAATTCCAGCAGATGTGTCTCCAAGCCTGTCTTATGTAACACTCGATGGCCTTCTTCCTGCTCTTTTATATTGGATGTTGAGGGTCTGTAGGAGGAACAGCACCCCAAGAATAGCTGTGTCCTGTTCCCTTCACTCTTGTCAGCTCTTCAACCCTCCCCCAAACCCCAACCATCTCCTTGCAGCTCCCCAGCTCCCCTGACTTCTGCTTTTACAGAGTGCCGAAGCAAAGGGCCCTTCTATCCTGCCTGGGAGGCTGGGAACAAGTGACAAAGGCCCTTTAAGAGATGGAGACAGGCCAGAGTATTGCAAATGTGAGGTTACAGTGTGTCATTGGGGGCCCAGGAACCACAGTTGGTTTGTTGCTGAGGCCTAAGTACGGGGCTCACTTGTGGGTTCTGGAAAAGAATTCTCCTGCCGCAGCTGTGGAACTTTCAGCTCCCACCCCCTTCCCCGGAGCCTCCTCAGAGCTCTCAGGGAGCTCAGACAGTTCCTTTAGCTTTTTTGAGCTCTGTTTTAAGTGAAACTCTTTTTGAGTTTATGCAGTGAATGTCCTTGGGAAGCCTGAGCTGCAACCTTTGTCCTACAACCTTAAAAAAAATCCCTATCTAGAAAACACAGACAAAGCTTCCCTGCCAGGTCCTCTCAGCTGTTGGAGTAATTGATGTTTAAAAAAAAAAAAAAGCTTTACTGTTTGGAAAACACACCCATTAGCATTATTGCCTTCATAGAGCCTCCTAGAAAGTCTGGAGCCTCGAGGGTGACCTGTCTCTTCTCGATGTCACTTTTCTGTTTCTGGTTATCATCTGTCTAGAGGTGATGGATCCCTCATTACCTCTTCATCCTGGATCTCTCTCTACAAGATCCAATCATCATGTTGCCAGCGTGTCCAAAGGCTCCTCAACTAAATCTCTCCAAGCCTAAGTTTGTGATGCTGCTCCCCTTCTAGAGTTTGCCCCAGACCCATCTCCCTCCTGTCTCTCCAAGCCTGTCTTTTGTAACACTCTTGGGCGCTGTTCCTCCTATAGACCCCCAACACCCAATGTGTGGACGGTGAGATTATCTCTGCACCTGCCCTTGACATCATCCCCCGCTCCCCCAATCCACCTGCTTACACAGGCCTGTGCACTGTCCTTCCTGAATGCTGCTCCACGCACTTCTTCTGTTTCCTTGGCCACCTTGTTATCCAAGGTGAGCCCAGTTTTCTAGTGTATCCTGTAAGTGGGTCTCCTGGAATATGCTCTGTCTGCTTCCTGTCTCCGTCATATTTATAAGAAACCCTTCAGAGTGTAGCCCTGCTTATGCCATCCTCATTCCTTTAACTCCGAAATGACTTCCACATGGCAGTTAGGATAGAAACACAGCACCCAGCGAGGCTCTAAAGCATCCTCTGTGGTTAGCTCTGTATAGCTAGTGCTTCCATTATCTCTCTTCTCAGACATAAGAGCCCCCTTTCTTTCTCTTTAAAAAAAATTGTTTTATGTTCATGAATGTTTGTCTGCTTGTATGTACATGTTCTGTATGTATGCATTGCCTGAAGAAGACTGAATAGTTTCAGGTGGTTGTGAGCTGCCATGTGGGTGCTGGGAACCAAACTGAAGTCCTCTGTAAGAGCCGCAAGTGCTCTTAACCGCTATCTCTCCAGCTCCTTTCCTCTTTCCTTAAAGCTCTTTAAATATATTCCTTACTGTGCTGGGGGCTTTGCACTCATGCCTCTGACAAAATATGTCTTCCTTTTCCTTTGATCAGATAACAAGTACTTGTCCTTCTGGTCTACCTAAAAGCATTAAACAAATGCTTGCTGTTCTTCCCTAAGAGGAGAGAGAGGTACTAACACACAGACTGGCTCACTCTTGATTATTTGGTTGACATCTTGTCTGCTGTTAATATGAGTTCCAATAGAGCAGGAATCTCTTTCCTTTTCATCACTGTTGCCCCTGCCCCCTTCCCAGCTCTCAGAGAGATCTGTTGACTAAATGATTCTCTCCATCCAAGTTAGTGAGGCATAATCATTGGCATCAGAATTGTTCCTCAGAACACACAGTGTTGTTTCATAAAATGATCTCACAAAGCTAGAAACTTACACAGTGAATGTTTAGGGGAGCGAAACTGTCCATTTAGAAGAGAAGTCATTGGTTAGATGCTCAGTCTCCATTGATGATGCTGCACGACAAGGAGGTTTAGCTGACCAGCAAGGCTGGCTGAGGCCCCTCTTGCCACTCTCATGATTTTCCACATGACCCCTGGCACCTGCATCTCAGATCTTCTGAGTAATTCTGGCACAAAAGTCACTCACCTGTGTAGCCAGGTCTGCGTGTGCTTGATGTGGGGGTACCTCCCATTGCTGTTTGCTGCTTGCTCCTTCTGAGGAAAACAATAGACTTTGACTTATGGTGAGATTGGTTCCTCTAGCTCCCCAGAGTAGTTTAGCTTAACATTCTTCAAAGAGGCTAGGGACCCCTGGGTTGCCCAGGAAACTATATATGCCTTTCTGCAGTACTAAACTAGTTCCTCCTAGTTTACCACTTTTAAGCCATAGTCACTTTGAGCTTATGGATTCCTTGGTGGACCTAAGTCTTCTGCGCAAGGCCAACTGATGAGAAAATAGGTCAGCCTGCAGCACTCAGGCAAACATTAGCTGAAAGAGTTTAGGTTTTCATATCAGCTTCACTGTTTTCTGTTTCTGAAGAGAGGGAGAGAGAGGGAGGGATAGATAGATAGAAGGAGGGAGGGAGGGGAAGAAAGGGGGTGTGAGGGAATGAGAGAGCAAGAGCGAACCTTCTTCCTGTTTGCACTGGGATTGGGAACAGTCCCCAAATCAAGCAGGGGACTCTGTTGCCAGGGTGTCCATCTGGGCACCTGCTGGGGCAAAAGCACAAGCATTTGCCCATGAGCATTTCAGGGACTTTGGTGTCTAGTTAGTTCCTTTGGATGTGCATGGCATTCAAAATAAGACATCTACTCATCTAGATTCATGGTTTCTCCATTTTGTTTGCTAGAAAAAGAATTTGGTCATTATTGTTCATTATAAAAAAGTATTACCTTGCTATAGAAACCCAAAGAAAAGCCCAACATCCCTCAAAAGCTCATTATTCACTTCCCCAAGCTGTTGCTTATTCCAATAGACCATCAGCCACTGCTTTCTATGAAAATCTCTGACCGGGTTGTGGTCTGTTATTTTCTCATGTCTTTTGGGCTGTGATCCTTTTTGTTCAGTAATAGGAACCTTCCCATTTTAATACTTATCCATCACTTTTTAGTGGCCATATCAAATATATTCAAATCCATCCTTTGTATGTATGCTTTGAAGTTACTTGACTAATACTCATTTTTAATGTTTGGCTGTTTTCCATATTTTGCTTCTAGAAATCTATTGTCTTTGTTTTTAGTTAATCATTTCAGAAGGGGAGAATGGCCAGAATATGAAGTGGAAGTAGTTGGTGGATTTTCTGAGACTATCTGAGAAGCTCAGGGTTAAGTCTAGGCAGCTTACCTCTGGGAAGGCGATACAGGCAGTCTTGCTTGCATTGAAGACATGAGTTCTGTGCACACTAGTGCATTGTCACACAGTGAATTCTGCTTGACTGCCTTCCCACACACCTTTAAATCCCACATGGCACCTTCTATGCCCTCCAGTTTTTGACATAACAAACTCATAGAATAAGCAAAAATGCTAAACTCTATGCAGAGTTGATTATTTTCTTTCTAATTTGTGTTTAGCTCTCAGAAAGCATGCTAACTTCATTTAAGGACTCAGATCATGCTGGGGTTGGAAACCCGCCACCCTCCAGGCCTTTTAGAAGTGTGGGTATTCCTGGAATCTCACAGTGGGGTACACAGTTCCAAAGTGACTGGGACTAGGTGTGTATGCACGGTGTTAAGAGAGCTCCTGTAAGCTGGAGGTATGACTGAAGGAGAAAGCTGTTCTCAGAACAAGGCACATGCTGTCAGTTCCAGACAAGTGGTGTTTAACAGCCGCCTGGCCCCTCGCCCACCCTCCAGACCTGTGGAATGTGCTCTGTCTGGACTGTACTCCCAGCCAGCCAGGTCCTGGCTTGGAGAGGGCTGAAGCCTGCTCTCCCAGCCCTTGTCCCATGCCCCTGCCACAAGAAGAAATCTGTTGGGAAAACTGGGTTCTATCCTAGGCCACCCCCCTCTTTCCAGAGGCTGCCCACTTACCTGTGGAGACTCTTTTTTTGTTTTTTTTCCTCTTATGGTTTCTTCATTATATGGGATTTGCTCAGAATGTAAAGCAGAAGACAAGTTTATAACAGTTTATATAACACTTTGGTTTAGATACATCACCCCCCATTCTGTGTTAAAGGTGTGATTGAGAAGCTGGAGAGGTGGCTCAGCCGTTGGGAACTGTGAGTGGACCCAGGTATAGCTCCAAGCACCCACATAGTGGTCTACAAACTGAAGTTGCAGTTTGTGCCACCATGTGAGTACTAGGAACCGAACCCAGCTTCTCTAAAAGAGCCACAAGTGCTCATAACTACTAAGCCATCTCTCCAGCCCTCTTTAAATTTTTTGTTCTGAAAAAGTTCAAACATGAGGGTAGTCATATAAACAGAGCAACCAGGCCAGAAGGTAAAGACACCTGATGCCAAGTCTAACAACCTGAGTTCGAGCCCTGGGATACACATGGTATAAGGGGAGAACTGACTCCTCTGATTTGTCCTCCAATCTCTACATGTGCACCGTGGCACACATGTGCCCTCAACCCCCACATAAATAAATAAATAGAAGTAATATAAAATTTAAAAACAAACAAAAGCCCACTGCAACAAAGATATGTATCTTTCAACTAAATTCTCCAGTTGCTAATATTTATCACATTAGCTTGTCTATGTGTCTTTACTATGAATGTGTATAGGGTTCTATTTTCTTTTTTATTAATTCGAACTTTTTTGAGAACTTCACCCCTCTCTTGCTCTCCAACTCTTTCCATATCCATCTTTCCAAATTCACACTGTCTCCTTTATTGTTGTTATATACGGACACACACACACATACATATAACCTACAGAGTATATTTATAATTACTTGAGTATACTTTTGTCCAGGCCTGACCACATGAGATTGGGTAAGCTATGTGGGATCTCATCTCTGAAGCAAGCTGGTTCTTCTCTTATCAGCCATTACCGGTCCGTGGCTGTTCATGAAGGCGTGGGAGGGACCTTGTGGAATTTCCCTGTCCAAATTGGTATGTCAACTGCTGCTGTCATTATGTGGGTCTTATTTAGGCAGTCTTATTGTTTTGAATTCATTGATACAGCTTCCCTGTCCTGTTTTGAGGACGGTAGTTTGCAGTGGGCTTCCTGGTTTGCTGGCTCTTACAACTTTTTTGTTTCTTCTGTGATTTTTCTCTGAGCCTTTGGGAGTTGTGTTAAAGATGTGTGATTGAGGTTATGGGGTTTGGTGCCTATTCAGGATTTTTGTCTGTCTGTTTGTTTTGCTTAATGACCCTTTGAAAGCTCACTGAGACACAATGCCATTCCATCCCAGAATGCTTAGGAAGTGTTTGTGAAGATCTAAGACACTTGTTTAAATGATCTCAAATGAAAGTCATATTGCTCAAAATTTTTTTACTCTATTTACATTTTATGTTTATGTTTACATTGTCCCAGTTGTCCCCAAAATGTCCATTACAGATGCTCCTTGTTTGATTTCATACACAGATCAAATATTGCTGTCATGATTTACAGACTTGATTTATGGGCATCTTCATCTGCAGGCAGGGGCCGTTTTCCTTGGTCCTCTGAAGACAGCAGGCCCTGCTTCTGTTCCAGATTGTGGCATCTCCCCTTCTGGCCACACAGTGCCTTACTTGATGCTTGTTGTCTCGCTGGTTGCCACATCTTTTGGATTTTCTTCTCCCTTCTCCTTTTTTTTTTTTCCACCTTACCTTTTTTCCAACCCTTTCCTCATTTTTTCTTTCTTTCTTTCTTTCTTTCTTTCTTTCTTTCTTCCTTCCTTCCTTCCTTCCTTCCTTCCTTCCTTCCTTTCTTTCTTTCTTTCTTTCTCTCTTTCTTTCTTAATTCTCTCTTCCTCCCTCTTTTCACCAACTTATCACAATCATAACTTTTCACTAACTTACACACATAGACTGAAAAGACTGAGAGGACATAAAGGTTGTCAGCTCTTGTCTGTGGAAGGCAGGAGGGTATCTGGTGTGCCAAGACAAGGGTAGAAGTGGTACTGTGGTGTATTGGGAAAAGTCTAGGCTTTTTAAAGTCATACAAACATGTTAGATTAGCAAGTCCTTACTGAGTGGTTGTACTGTTAATCTTGGGAAAGTTACCTGACTCCATGTGCTCTTCTCCCACAATGTGAAGAGTCATACCTTCTCTTGCAGTGCTGTGTTAAAGATTAGGAAAAATGCATCCTAGAACAAAGATCCTGGCATACAGCTGGTGCTTAGTAATTGGTGACCATTAGGTATTTGCATGGTGTCCTGGCCTATGTTTGGTCCAGAGAAGTCCTGGTTCACGCAGGTGGCCCAATGAGACTGACCACCTGACAGTTCATGCAGGTGGTCAAAATGAGTGTGACCTTTTGGATGGCGTTTAGGGCAGGTTACTGGATAGGATTGGAAACTGAAAGGCAAGTCCTGCTCTCAGAAGCAGAAACAGAATCTAGATGCAAGCATGGGGCTTGGATCTAGAATACAATCTAAGACTCAGAACAAACTTTCCTGTTGGGTTTGAGGGAACAGCAAGAGCGACTAGCTCTTAGGAGCATCTTTTGTTTGAGCCTCACACTGGGAAAGAACCTGGGATTCAGGGAGCTGCTGTGGGAGGAGACTGGCCCTCCAACAAAGGCCATCATTGATTTCCTTTTTGGAACTGCTGGTGACAGGATAACCGTGGTTTCCCTCCAGAGGGGCTTTTCTTCCTGCGTCTTTGGCGTAATGCTAGACAATCGACATTGGGTTATCAGTGATACCTCCATTATGAACTCAGAGCTAAACTCCTGAGCTTCTCTAAAGTTATCTGCATTTGCCCCTATCAGCTCAGGCTGCAGGAGCAAAGCCCCATAGATGATGTGGATGAAAATATAGTTCTGGAGGCTGAAAGTCCAAGGTCAGCATGCCAGTATTGTGTGGTTCTAGTGGGAGCCACCTTCTGGCTTGCATTTGACTTCTTCCTGCTATGTATGTCCTCACAGGACAGTTGGAGGGAGGAAGGGAGGAAAAGAAAGAGAGTAAGGAGAACACACTGTACTCCTTGGCACTCTCTGGTCTCTTCCATCCATCATGAGGACCCTGGGCTTCAAGACTTTACCTAACACAAACACCGGGGCCTCTCTTTCAAATAACATCACATTGTAGGTTAGAGTTTCAGCATACAAGCTCTCCTTCCATGGCCTATCCCCCCACACTTGGGAATCTATATTTAATAGAAATATTACCTTTATGTGTTGATCTCTTATGTGTGATGTGGAGGCAGGGGCAGGATGTGGAACTAAGGTCCTACCAAAATGTCCTTTGTAGGGGATTTTATGAGAGCTCCCACACTGCATGGGACCTTCCTTTTTGCCTCTTGTACATTCCTATTTACACTATTTCTTATTCCAGACATGAACCTAAGGCAAAATGTTATTGCTTATTCTCTGTAAAAACTCCAAGTTGAACTTTTTATAAGCCCCAAAGTAAAACTTTCTCCCACCTCTCTTCAATAGAGTCCATTGTTCCCAGCTTTCCCTCTTTCCACTGAACCACGACTAAAATCAACATATGCTTCTTAAGTGTCAGAGCTCAGTATGCCTGGGGTTTCAAGAGTTCTTTGTGGACAGAATTTGCTTGTTTATTTTATTTTATTTTTAATTTTTTAACCTGCTTTCTGAAAGCAGGTTTCTATTATCATTCAAACATATCAGAACATAGTTTTAAAGAAGCATTTAAGCAAGTCATATAATCCAAACACCACACAATGAGTGGACTACACAGCATTATCCTTTTGAATTTAATATAAGATGCAGTTAGCGCTAGTATTTCCCATTTCTGGAAGAATTTCACGGCTGCTCGCACATGTACCTCTTTCCTCTGGCCAACGTCATATATCTCTCTCCTACTAATTCCTGCTCTCCTAAGTCCCTCATCCTGTTGGTGAACATCAGGTTTCTCTCTTTGGTGACCAGCAGTTCTAATTGTGTGCTCCACAGACTAAAGGCAGCAGTGTGAACTTGTTAGCGAGGCAGAACCCTGGTCCATTCCACAGACCTAGGAAACTAGAAACTCTAGAGTGAGGCACAGTGTCCATGTCCTAAGGGAGTGCTCCTGGGGATTCCAATGGTTCATATTCACTGCATCAGATTAGAGAGAGTCTGTCGATATTCATCTCCTCATTGAGTATGTTCTTACAAGTGACAGCATTTTATTTTGGTCACCTTTAGATATTAAAATAGTTTAAGTGGAGTGAGATATTGAGTGGCAATCTCCCCCCCCACTCCCCCATGCCGATTCAGTTTAGATGAGAGCTTATAATTTATGCCAACATGTTGCAGATGGTGGTATTGATTTGGGCACTGAAGGTTTTGTTCTTACTCCGTCATGCTTGGGGGCCATGTTACCTCTTAGAGACGTCACGTCACCAGTCCTTTTGGACACCGGGCTCTTTGAAAGGTGATACAAGGAAATATTCCAGAAGGCCTAGTAGCATTGACCCAATCACTAATGGACTCTCTTAACATTTTAATATTAGCAATATACAGTATCTCAAAGGAGGTTCCCAAGCCTCAAAATCGAGGACATCACTGTTACTTTGATTTAATTATTCTATGGGAGAAATCGAAGGCCTCAATGGGTCGCATTCCTTATGTTTCTGTCTTGTTTTATTCTTTTTTAGCTTTTGTTTTTCCACCTTACAATGAATGTAAGTTAAGTGTGTTTATCTGTAGATGTGGGTGTGCTTTATGTTTGAATGACAAAAGGAAGGAGACAGACTGAATTTGCTCATTGGAAAAATGTCAGTTATCTGAGGAAGGAGTGGTAATGGGGGTTGGGGCCGGGTTCACTGTCTTGCCCTTTGATATCTGGCTCAGGGGTGGTTGGTTTCAGAATGCCAGTATATGAGTCCTTCCCTTATCTAACTCACTTCCCTAAGTAGGTTAATCTCTAAACAGAAGTAGATTTTGGCCAGTACCAGTTTGTGACTCTCTGTAATCTAAAGAAAAGGGTAGAATGTAATGAATTTGCAAGTAGTGTTTCCAGATAATTCAGTATTGAATTTCCATTCCTGTTGTGTCATCTCCTCTCCTACCCCTCAAGGGTGGGTTTGCTAGGGGCAGGGATGGGGTAGGGTGGGGGTGGGGTTGGGTTAGGTTGTGCTTTACAAAGCTAGTCTCTTCATGAATGACCTGGGTTTTTGAAGTGGCTTAAAACCTTTGCATTTGGTAAGTCAAGAGCCTGAGTGCCTCACTGCCCTGATGACATGAAAGGGTCAACACACAGGAAAACACTTCCCTGTCAGAATATCTGGCTGATCTGGATTGTGCAGGGAGCCAGAGATGTGCTTCTGGGTAAAGTGAGGCTTTCTTTTTTATTTTTTTATTTTACTTTTTAAACTTAACACACATTACATCCTGACCACAGTTTCTCCTACCTTTGCTCTCCTTCTTCCCCTAGATCCACTCCTCTTCCATTTCCTCTCAAGAAAACAAAAAAAAAAAAAGAAAGAAAGAAAGAGCAAGCCCCCCAGGATATCAACCAAACATGGCATAACAAATTACAATGAGACCAAATACATATCAAGGCAGGATGAGGCAACTGAGTAGGAAAAGGGTCCCAAGTGAAGGCAAAATCGTCAGAGATATCCCCCCACTCCCGCTGTTAGGGGTCCCACAAAAACACCAATTTATTTTTCTCTCCGTGTTTGAGCAGATATTCTAAATACTACCCTAAGCACCAAACAAAAAGAAAGACATAAAACGAAAGCCATAAGCATTTCTATTTAATATCACAAAAATATATCAAGGGGCTGGGGAGATCACTTAGTGAGTAAATTCTGGCTTTCAAGTGTGAAGATCTGAGTTTGATCCCCAGAATATACATTAAAAAAAAAAAAAAGCCAGGCATGGTGGCACCATTTGTTAACCCAGTGCTTGGGAAGGTGGGCACAGGTGTTTCTTTGGTGCTTACTGGCCATTCATTCTAGCCTCCTGGACAAGTTCTAGGCCAATGAGAGATCTTGTGCACACATGTGTGCACACACTCACTGGTATGCGAGCGTGTGTGTGTGTGTGTGTGTGTGTGTGTGTGTGTGTGTGTGTGTGTGTACGAGCCACTTAATTATTAATTAATAAAATGAATCAAGCAATTTCTAGTCACAGGCTCGTACTGTGTCTGTAATGTAAGGAGGAGGGTTTCAAGAGGACCGGGGGAATTTGGGTGAATTTCACATCTAGATTTTTTGGTATAAATATGGTTCATGAAGGCTGAAATTAGGAGAAAATTTAAAATTAATTGATTTTTAAAAAAAGAACATAAACAAAAAAGATGTCAGAGGCAGGGGTATTAATGACACCAAAGATTATTCTGGAAAATTTCCAGTAAGCTTATAATTCAGACTGTGCCCCTGAAGACAGAGGGATTGATATTTGTTTTAGGAGAGCTGTCAGAGGAATTCGGGCCAGGAGAAGCTCATGCAAGGAGCAGCAAAGGCAAAGAGAAGGGGCCTGGAACCTGCAAGTGTGGGTACAGTTCTGATTTATGAAAAGCAAGGGCTTGACATAGTAACTGGAAAGCACATAGCGCTGATTGCTTAACAGGCCTTTGCAAATAGCTAGAAAGCAGTGCAGAGATTTGCAGCATCCTGGTAGAGTGCATCGGGAGAAGGTAGAGCCTGACTTAGTGCTGCAGGAGTGGAGGTTTTTAAACATGGACAAACCAGAGGATGACATACCCACACATACCAAGCCTTTCATGAGGAAGAAGCTTGGAGATCACCAAGGGAAATATCAGGGCACTAGGATGAGTAAGATAAAGAAGGAAGGAGACATCGTCATGGAGATCTAGGGGACCCCAAAAGCTGAGAGGGGCTATCATGTTAGATTCCATATTTCCATATCACTTGGCTAGTTACAAATTCTGTTTTCCTAGCAACTCCAAGGGAAAGCAAGTGTGCTGTGAGTGATAGGGGTTATTTGTGAGATAGTGTGGAGGAATTCGTTTCTTGAACAGGTATTGGGAGAGTACCAGGCTTGTGTTGTTGTCTTGTGTATTAGACTCACAGTAGTTATTTAGATGGATGAAGAGAAGGTCTGGCCTCTCTCAGCTGCTGACATGTAGTGAGAGAGAAAGGAAACAAACACCGAAGTATGTAACTTCTGAGGAGGTGGAGGTTCACTTTATGGCAGAACAGGGTGTAGTAGTATGAGAAGGCCAGCTTGGTGGTGCTGTGTGTTTACATACATTGGAAGAGGTAGGAAGACCTCTTAGATAGTGAAGGCGGTAAAGATGTAGGCAAGCCAAATATATGAGTGAGTGGTGGGGAGCTGAAGAGGCCTGGAGCAGAGTGAGCAAGGGAAGTGGGAGGAGGGACTGGTACCTAGAGAAGGCAGAAAGGGGAAGGAGGTAGTGGGGGCTGCAGAGCAGCTAGCTGTTGGTCCCAGTTGAGAGTAGGGGGTTTGCACAGAGGAGAGAAGAAACTGACCATTTTCTTTTTTTTTTTTTTTAAAGATTTATTTATTTAACATTTGAGAGCTCTATCTGTATATATTCCTGCAGGCCAGAAGAGGGCATCAGTTTCCAGTATAGATGGTTGTGAGCCATCATGTGGTTGCTGGGAATTGAACTCAGGACCTCTGGAAGAGCAGACTGTTCTCTTAACCATCTGAGCCATCTCTCCAGCCCAGAAACTGACCATTTTCAAATGTGTATCTGGAACAGTGTTGAAGGCAGGTCCCTGGCCATCAGAGGAAGTTATGAGATGCTTTGAGGCTGACAGGGTGAAGCTTTGTGCCATGTTGTTCAGCAGTGTTCTGATCTACTTCATGAGTTCAGTGTCCCCTTTTCGGTCACCCACAGTGAGCCATTCCCTGAAAGCTTGTGACTTTGGGCCTGACCTTAGGTGAGGAGGCAGGGAGGGAGGTGGGAAGGTGAGATGGAGGACTGGGGTTGGTGGGGTTTTGGGTTAATTCAGTCACAGGGGGTGCGGTTCTTCCTAGGAGAGGAGTCCTATGAATCACAATTTAAGGATCAGCTGTAAAGACACTGAACAGTGGTGGATTAGGGGGTGTGGCTCTTGAGATTGGGGACCCCGGGCAGTTGATGGGATTGTTTGTGTCTGCCAGGAAACACAAAAAGAATAAGCCCAAGAATTTCCAGGGACAGAGTGGTGACAAGTCACTGGGCAGGAGAAGAAGCTTCCTGGAACTGAAAATGCAACTGAAGGATTAAATGCTTACTTAGTATGCTTGAAGCCTTGGATTCTGTATCCACTATGGTGTACAAACCAACAGTTCCCCAAAAGCTTCATCTAGGTTTGGTGTGTGTGGTTGTTATGTCCCACCTTTTGAGGAGGCTGGGGCAGGAGGATCACTTGTGTTTCAGGTCTAGTTTGGTCTATATAGAACAAGATTAATTTTCAAAGGTTAAGGAGAGATGGGATGGGTCAATGCTTGCTGGTCAGACCTGATGACCTGACTTAGGGATGCATCTTTAATTCCAGCATGCCTACAGCAAGATGGGTGGCAGGTATGAGGGAATCCAACCAGCTTTTGGGCTAGCTAGCCTGCAGTATGCAGGACAGGAAGAGAAGAGACCCTTCCTTAGAAACAAGCTAGGAGAGAACTGACCTCCACGCAAGCACCTTTATGGATGTGTTTGCACACACACACACAAATACAACTTTTAAAATAATCTAAAAACTTACCTTCTCCAGGGAACACCAACACCTTAAAGAAAGGGGCACGGTGGCCAGGCATAGAAATAGGCAGGGAGGTATAGTGTCTGTCAGGCATGTGTGTGTGTGTGTGTGTGTGTGTGTGTGTGTGTGTGTGTGTGTGTGAGTGTGTGTGAGTGTGAGCTGAACACACTGTGAGTGGCACAGTTGCTCCTCTGGTATTCTCTCCATGCCGATCTATCCATGTGTATATGGGTGAGCATATGTGTATTTAGTTTTGTATTTGTTTGTGGTCACTGTCTTTTTTGATGAGCTTGCATCCTCATGACCAGTTTTATAAACTCAACTCTCATTATTCTTTAGGGGAAGCATTACACAATGTAAAATTTATTAACCGTGTAATCAGACATCTGGCAGCTTAAATTCTAGCTCCCACACATTCCGATGGTATGTTAACCCAAGTCTCCATTTACTGTGGTACAAAATGGGTCTGACCATGTTTACCTAATGAGATAGTTGTGAGAATTCACTATATATATACTGGATGTTAAAAGCACTTAGTAAAATGCTTTTACTGTTGTTTTGTTTGAGGGTTATAATGGGAATGGCAAGTATGAACCCTTATAAAAGCCAGGGAAAGGGAACATGGAAGAGTAGGCCTCTGAGAAATCAAGGGAAGATCATGAAAGAAGACATTATTGAGGGGCATGTTTTATCACTCTTTTCTGCTGTGCCTAGAAACCAGAAATAAACTCACTTTATGCTTTCTAGATAACTCATTTACTTTCCTCACTGGACAGCAAAGAATGTGGTTCACCCAGGATAATTTAATTTGAACCTTATGACTGATTTCCATTACCCTGCTTTGCAGTGTTTAAGAAATTATTTAGCCGGGCCTGGTGGATCACGCCTTTAATCCCAGCACTCGGGAGGCAGAGGCAGGCGGATCTCTGTGAGTTCAAGGCCAGCCTGGTCTACAAAGGGAGTCCAGGACAGCCAGAGATACACAGAGAAACCCTGTCTGGAAAAACAAAAAAAAAAAAAAAAGAAATTATTCATTTGGTTCCCCATCTTTGAAGAGTTGAATGTAATTTACATATTATTTTTTTTCCTGTTTTTTGAGGATAGTGTATGACTTTTTTTTTCTTTTCTTTTTTTTTTTTGGTATAACAAATCATGACACATCTTTTTGGCTTAAAATAACCATAAATAATTTAACCCAAGATTCTGTACCAATGTCTTAGACTGGGCTCACTCAGATGCACTGTTCTTTGCTGACTTCAGCTGGATCCTTACATGAGTCAACTGTTGGTGACAGAGAGCTGTGCCTCTAGGGTTGGCTGGCTATCAAGTAATCAGCTTGGGAGATAGAGGAAGGGAGTGGCAGAAGTTGGCCTCTCATCACCCAGCAGACCAGCCCTGGCTTGTTCCAAGGGTAGCTTGGGCTTCCAAGAGAAAGACTGGAAATGCCAAGGACTTTGAGGCCCAGTTTCAGGAGTGGGACAGTGATACTTCCACTGTGTTCTAGTGGCTCACAAAACTCAAAAGGTCATCCCAGACTTAGGGAGCAGTGGGTGGGCATCCTCCTCTCTCGAGGGGAACAGCTGTGAAATATTAGTTTATTTATTTTATTTTATTTTTTTGTAATCCTTTCTTCCAACAGAGATTCTGAAAATGTATTGACAAATCAGTTGTAGTCCCTTAAAATCCATGATTTTGTTGTTACTGTTTCCTCAAGGTCTCTGTAATATCTACTTTACTTTAGTCCTTTTTGTTTTATTCCTTAATTTCATGGTTTGGATTGTAACTGTTGCTCACATGATAGTTAGCATGCATTATTGGGAAGGGAAAGATTGCTTAGGATGTGGAACATCCTAAGGAATCATAAGCATAAGGAAGTTAGGTGATTGGCAGCATGCCCTTGACAGGGGAAATTAGAGTCCCAGTACCCTTCTCTCTCTTTCCTAGCTGCCATGAAGTCAATGGTTCCCTCTGCCACATGTTTTCCTTGCAGTCCATTGCCTTGCCATTGGCCTAAAAACAACACGACCAAGAGGCCATGTACAGAACGAACCAAGATAAATGTCCTTCTTTAGTTGATTATCACAGGCATTTTGTCATAGCAACTGAAATCTAAGAAAGTAGGCATTCTGAAGACTGAAAAGTTTCAACTTTTCATATCCCTTCCATTGCAGTGTGGTCTCAAGTTTGTTAAGAAATAACTGGAGAATTGGGTCTGACCCCAATGTCCTTTCCCGATATCCACCCTGACAAGGTGTGTACTTGAGTGATGGCTTGGAAGAGTAGAGTGGTCATCTGGGTGATCTCTTTGGAGGCTGTCCAGGTTCTCTGGCTCAGGAGCATCTTAGTCAATGTCTTTGATGCAGAAGATGCGTTATGAGTAGACAGGCTCTTCTTGAACTCACTGGATCTCTTGGGACAGTGACAGTGCATTATAGATGCTGGGCAGGTAAATGAGTTCCTTGAATATGCCTATTTTAAGGACTCTTTATCCATCAGATGGGCTTAAGTCTTTGGGTTGGCTTGATGAAGGCAAGAATTAAGTTTTCTGATTCTTTGGAGAGAGGAGAAATTCTGATTGTTTCCTCCAGACACAAGGTTTAGAATCTGTATTAGTTACTGTTCTGTTGCTGTGATAAAACACCATGACCAAGGCAACTTATGGAGGAGTTTACTTGAACTTACAGTTACAGAGGGTTAGAGGCCATGATGGCCTGGACAGTGTGGGAACAGGATCAGAAAATAGAGGGATAACATCTTGAACCACAAGCTCCAACAAAAGAGAGAGAGGGAGACAGAGACAGAGACAGAACAAAAGACAGATAGGACAGTGACAGAGAGAGACAGAGAGAGAAAGAGCAAATTGCAAATAGGATAAGGCATTGAGCTCTCAGAGCTCCTGCCAAGGCAGCATACTTCCTCCATCAAGATCACATGACCATCAAGAGCAGCGTACTGTCCTTTTTATTCAGTGCAGGACTCCAGCCTGGGAAGTAGTGAGGCCCACAGTGAGGTGGCTCTTCCCACCTCAATTAACTGACTCTAGAAAACCCCTCACGGGCCTGTTCAGAAGCTTATGTCTGAGGTGATTCTGGATATTAGAGTCCTAGCCCTGGGGTGAATACTGACTGTATAACGCAGCAGTTCTCAACCTGTGGGTCGCAACCCCTTTAGGGGTTCAAATGACCCTTTCACAGGGGTCACCTAAGACCATTGGAAATATCAGATATTTACATTACAATTCATTGTTATGGGGTAGCAATGAAAATAACTTTATGGTTGGGGTCACCACAGCATGAGGAGCTGTGTTAAAGGGTCACATCATTAGGAGGGTTGAGAACCACTGGTGAGCTTAACAAACTTTAACAAAATTTAAAACAAACGCAGACAAAAGTTAAGTTTGTTCCTCGTATCTTTGGTCTACTGTGTTTTCAGGGACTTCTCATTTATCTCCTAGCTCACAAACTATGCATTGTCTTCACTAAGGCTCTGTTGCAGGGCCTTGCACAGCAAGCAAAGATGTCTGCTTCCCTTAGGGACCATGGAGGTTTGCAATGGTGATGATTTAGGGAAAAAAAAATCTAAAAAGTTACTGAGTCAGTTTAATGAATCCTCAGGATTTCAGGGTACCAGGTATGGCAGACTTTGTGAGGAAGAGGTCCCATTGTGTGACTGTTCCTTCCCCAGGACCAGATAGTCTTCTACCCTAAGTTGCAAGCAAAGAGTTAAAACATGAGCTCCTCTGATGTATTTTTGCTTAATGCTCTATCTATGCCTTGACAAGGGGGTCAGAGATGCATGCCACCTGCTATGTCATTATGTCCCCAGCTTTCTTCCAGTTGTGTTCTTTGATGAAAACTTGTGAAATGGGTAAATTGAAATGGAGGAAGTAGAAATTATTGAGGTTTCCAAAATAATCTTCATTTTCTTAAAATGAAAAAAAAAAACTGCCTGCGTTTCTCTTGGGCTTATAGGTTGATTCCTAGTTGAGGCACTGGTCTGGTCGTTTAACTTGGAAACTACTTCCCCTTGTCTCCCCCAACCCATAGACACACACCCATGGAAGGAAGGCAAGCCTGAGTGAATAGTGTGAAAGATGGCACTGGGATTATAAAGCCAGGCAGCGCTGCGGGTGGCCAGGATCATGGCACAGAAAGGCAAGAAAAACAATAGGTTCATGGCAGTCATTAATTTATCAAGTGTTTATTTGCCTTCCACCCTGGCTGGCATTGTAACCTAAGGTTTTTTTTTTTTCCCATGATAAAGCTGTGGGTAACATGATCAGTGGCCACATCCATGAAAAGGGAGAGATGGGCAGAAATGCACAAAGCAATGACTGTAGTAGAAGAAGGAAAGGTGAGTTTTGGGAACACATTGGGTGCACAGCGTCACGAATGGGGAAAGGCTGTGTTGTGAAAGTCGGAGAAGTTTTACAGGAGGAGAAATGAGGAAAATCATTCCAGGATGTGTCCAAGGCAGGGAGATGTGGTAGCCCTGAATCTATCTGGCCAGACCAGAGTAGAATGGAGGGTCAGGAAGAAACAGACACAAACATTCTGAGAATCTTTATGTCAGGAGGGATGGATGGGGGATGGGACTCTTTCTCTCACACACGCACCACTCTTAAAAAAGCCTGGACTTGACAAAATGAAATGCTGCCCATCTTCACCACTGCTGTCACTCAGTCTGGACACTGCCCTGCATGAGTCAGATCTTTTTTTTTTTTTTTTCCCTTAGAAAAAGGTGAACACATCAGCCTAACATGGGAACAGTTTCACCTGTCCTAGTAAGGTCATGTTTTACAGAAAGTATTATGCTCTGTGTCGAGCCAAAGGATTTGGAGTCTAGGCAATAAAATACAAACTGAACTAAACTAAACGTTGTTCTTCTGTGCTGTTTCAGTATGATGTACCTTAGCTAAAGCTTCCGGGCTAGTAGCGTATGGGTGGGAGAGTGTACAGAGAAGGGGCTATGTGGAGAGAAGTGAAGCAGAGCAAGAACTATGAGAAAAGAGAGACTTCACTTATCACTTGTCAGAGCATAAGTTCTTTGGGAATTAGGCCCATCACACAGAGCCAGGGGACACACCCCAGCAGAACACACCTGCTTCTCTTGGTAAAAGTGGCAATTGGAGGGCTGGGGAGATGGTTCAGTTAACAGAGCAACTCTCTCGTGAGCAAGAGGACCTGAGTTTGATTCCCAGACCCCACATAAACTTTTCTTTAAAAAAAAAAAAAAAAAGAAAAGAAATGCGTTGGTGTGTGCTTTTAATCTCAGACTGGGGCACCGGAAATAGGTGTGCCTCTGGGGTTCTCTAGGCAGCAGCCTAGCCTACTTGGTGAGCTCCAGGTCAGTGAGAGACCTAGTCTCACAAAAATGATAGGCAGTCCCTAAGGAATGACACCTGAGATTGCACACACACACACACACACACACACACACACACACACACACACACAC
>CAJQZJ010032348.1:1395318-1406199 GCA_907164525.1 Lophiomys imhausi | reverse complement strand
CACACACACACACACACACACACACACACACACACACACACACACACACAGTGCAAGTTGGAGTGACAACCAGATGCTGCCCCAAGAAGTCACAAGTAAGCCAGACAACCAATTACTTGAAGATGTTTTATAGTGAAAAAAAAAAGGTTCAAATATCGAAAGCATACTGTGCTAAGACTGCGTTTACTTCCAATTGCTCTCATTTAACTTAGTTAAATGATATGCTAAAGCATTTATACATACTTATAAGGCCCTTGGGAGCCCCCTTTGTCTTGCACCTGTTAATACAGGACAGCCATAAAATCTGAGTCCTGAACTCTTGGGGCTTGGCTGGTGTTTCAGATATCAAACTGCTGATTGTTTTAGGGACTTGAAGGTACTCCAGGTGAGAAGATAAATTATCCACATAGCAAGGAAGACTGTGCACTCCGGATGACTAGGGGGACATTACTTCAGGTGAGAAGATAAATTATCCACATAGCAAAGAAGGCTGTGCCCTCCAGATGGCTTAGGGGACATTACTTTTCTTTTAACATGTTCTTTCAGTAGTTTTTGCAGTACTTCATTTTTTCCCCTAAAAATGTAAAGAGAACAGAGTTACATATTCAAAACCCAATGGAGTTATTTGTCAATTTTTCTCCCTGAAATACATTTTTTTGTTTTGTTTTGTTTTTTTTTTAAATCTCAAATTCATTTCTTTTTTTTTTTTTAAAGATTTATTTATTATGTATACAGTGTTCTGTCTGCAGGTATATCTGCAGGCCAGAAGAGGGCACCAGATTTCATTATGGATGGTTGTGAGCCACCATGTGGTTGCTGGGAATTGAACTCATGACCTCTGGAAGAGCAGCCAGTGCTCTTAACCGCTGAGCCATCTCTCCAGCCCTTGTTTTGTTTTTGAAGCCAGAACATTTATTTTATGACTGGGTGAAATCAAGATGAACTGCATGCAGCAACAGCTGCCCTCTTGGGTTTAGGTGTTTCTTCATGAAATCCGTGTCTGAATCTGCTATGGATAATGTTTAGGTCCTTCACCGGCCCAGTCCCAGCAGTGTTTTGTCTCTCAGTCTTGGCAGTCCAGTTATACTTTCTCTTGTGCGTGGCAGGGTAGCCACATTTGCCACAGGTCAACTTCTGAAGGTGGTAGGCCTTAGAGTCACAGCAGCACACACGCACTTTCCAGAGCATGGTGTTCCTTTTGGCATCTTGCTTCTTCAGTCCAGGCCCAAGAGTCTAGAAGAGAAGGAACTTCCTCTCCTTCCTGTGGACAGGCTTCTGCCAGGAGAACTTTAAATTATTTCTTAAGTATTAAAACTCATAGACTTTTAATCCCAATTGTAAGTGAACAGACCAAGTACTCTCACACATATTTCTAAGAGTCTGAGTAATTTTGAACATGTTTGGCCCACAAGATGAAGTGGTGGCCCTAAAGAGCTAATCACAACATTGTCATCATGACGCTTCCCTCCTCCTGCCAGTGCTGGCTGTAGCAAATGCCGAGGAACATCTGCTTTTCCTAAGCCTGTTCCATGGCTTCTTGCTCTATACCACAAGTGTGGAAAATGAGCAAGAATGTCTATATACTGTCTAGTGACTGTGTGTTTAACCGCTTACAAAAAGGCAGGTGGGAGTCTGAAAGGTCAGGAGACTATTGGTTGATCACAGCCATTGATTATTTATCTTTCAAGTATGTTAAAATGGGACTAGGTATGCCCTTCAGTTACAGCACCTCCCTAGCAGACATGAGACCCTGGGTTCGATGCCAGTACCACATACAAATATTGGTGTAGTGGTACAACCCTGTTCCAGAATTTGGGAGATGGAGGCAGGAAGAGCAGAATTTGAAGGTTGCCCTTGGCTGCATAGGAAGTTTAAGAGCCAGCCTGAGATACATGAGACTTTGTCTCAAAAAGGTGTGCTTAAATGGTGTGGGATGATGGGGAAAGTTGGAGAATTTTGTTTAGTGCTTAAGAAAAAGAACACAGCCTCTCAAATCTCAGTAGATGGGTGGAGTGAGGCTGTATTGCAGAGCACGGTCCCCCTGGAGCAAGGCTTCCTGCCTCTGGGTTCTGCTGACCCAGGAATGCCAAGTGACTGTGCTGAGACAATCTGAATGACTGCCCCTGAGTGTCTGGGACTATGGGGTACACCAGGAAAGGAGGGGGCAAACTAGGGCAACGGGTCACCCTACTTTCCAGACCTCTTGCTTTTCTTCTCACTTATGGCCAAACAAGGCAGGGAACATTCCAGACCTTCTTTCTCAGCTTTGAAAATAACGTTCACCCAGGGGTCCCTGGAGAGCTTGGCCAAACAAAACAATCTGTTTTGAGAAATTCTCATTCTCTCTCTCTCTCTCTCCCTCTCTCTCTCTCTGTCTCTCTCTCTCTCTCTCTCTCTCTCTCTCTCCTCCCCCCTCACACATTCCCTTCCCTCTCTCCCTTCCTCCCTCCCTCCATGCCTCCCTCCATCTCTTCCTCCCTCCCTCCCTCCGTGTCTGTCTCTGTCTTTGCTCTTTCTCTGTGTTTCTTTTGTGGCGCTGGGGCTCAATCCAAAGCCTAACAATATGCTAGGGCAGTTCTTGTCTTCTGAGTTGTGGGTCCTCCAGACTAATGATCCACTTTAAAAACAGGGTTGTTCCTTGGATGTTTGGATGTCGGCATAAGCTGCCCTTGTGAAACAGCACCCCTTGATGCTCCTGGCTGCTCCATTGCAAAACCTTTCCGTCTGCTGAAAGTCTCCTGACAGCACTGAGCTGAGGACCTTGCTGGGGAGAGCAGGCACTTGAGAGGTGACCCCTTCCTGAGCTGCTGCCTCCTTTGACTTTCCGCAGGCTGGAAGGGTATCTGTAACCTGCCAATTATATCGTTAGTACTGCAGCCTTTTCTTTTTAGGAAAAATAATACACAGTTGGGACAAGACGTCACTAAGTGCCAAGTGCTCCCTATGCTTTGCGTCCTGGAATCATTCAACACTGTGGGTCAATTTCCACGGTCATCTTGCTTATCTTCCTCTATGCAAGTATAACAGATAACTGTCTAGCATCTCAGGGTCAAAGGGCAGAACTCTGGTCATACTGTGGAGGCTGAAAATAGCAGAAGCCCAGCAGGGGTCTCTTGGATGGGATCTTCTCTCGGTGAAGAGTGATGGGAGTTTTTTTAGCCTGTGACTCATCAGAACAGCTCTGTTTATTCTTCAAGCCTGCAGCTCACAACCCCCCTCTGCTCTCCTCTCCTGACGACTTTGCATGTCTGTGTGATATCCCTGGCTAGTGTGAAAGTCTTGATGATATTTTTCCATTCTGCAAAGGTCCTGTTTGTTTGACTATCTGTGGACGTGCTCGCCTGCTGCTTGGTTGAAGCTTCACTTAGCTGCCAGCTGTTTATGAGCTAGTCTGCATCAAGAGTTGCCTAGACACGATCACACGATCATGAAAACAGGCTTGCTTAAAGCCTTTGTCTTTTTCCTTAATCGAAGGTTCTTTCTGATGAAGGTTGGTATTAAAAATAGCTCAGTGTATATATCCTGGCCTTAAGGCAGGTGGAATTGAAACTGGGACTCCATCACGGATTCCTCAATGTGCTTATTCCAAACTGGTCATGGATGACCAAAATCTTCCTCCCCTACAACCCCACATTACCTTTCCTTTAAGGAGACTCTGTGCCTTGAATTGCTGGCTCTTTTTAAAGGGCATTAGCAAAACCACCAGAAAAAAATCCCAGACACCATTATTCATCCTTCAGTTTCTCGGAGCTTAGCCAGGCTGGAGTGTATGTGAGGAGAGAAGGCTGGTGGTGCCCCAAGTCGGTCATGAAGCAGGAATGTGTTATGTGGAGTGGCCGTTAATCAGCCCAGTGATAAGCAGGTTTTCAGCGGAGCAGCACCAGGATCTGATCCTCTTTTAAGAGCAATTACAGTGACTTAGACGGACAAACTCCCTAACCCTGAACCCTGCTACTTCCCAGGAAACATATCATGATGGAGTCAAGAGACACCAACGGACAGACTTCCAAAGTTCTTCCTAAATGATTGAAGGATTCTTAAACACCTGGGCAGGGAAACAAATGATTGTGACTGGACCTGAGGTCAAAGGAGAAAGAGATGCCAGGGGGCCATAGCATTGGTAAAGTCAGCAAATATTTACTGATCACCTCCTACGTGCAGAATTTCCCTTACAGGTGGGGCAGGGTCACTGTCAAACAGTTAACAAAATAGGAATCACATAATAAAGTCCAGAACAGATAAGTGTTAATTTCAGATAATGACAAAAGCAAACATGGAGGACAAAACAGGGTTTTGTGACTCCAGTGGAGGCATGGGTACTATCTTCCCGAGCTGGCTTTTCATATGAGCAGCTGAAGGTTGGGGAGGGATGTGGACTCAGCAGCCAGGAGGTGGGGAAGGGAGGGCATTGTGGATGAAATAGTAAATAGAAATCCAGACATAGAGGGTGTGCAGGACTTAGACAGCAAATCATTTCCAAGTTTCCCAGATGGCTTTAATGGCCTTTTTAGGGGAAGTCTATTGTAGTATTAGTCGCATAAATGACAATAAGGATGCGTAGATTTTTCTTATAATCATTTCTTGCTATTTGCAGTGGTTACATTCCACAAAGTCACCAAATTAGTTAATAGCAGAGGAGAAAAACATGGAGGTTCTCCTAAGCTTCTTGTGCTAGCGTTATTATCAGTCAGTTGATACATAGTCCTGATAGTGTGTCCTTCTGTTTGGAGACATCTCATTCAATGTATTCTGTTGGCTTATTTAGACTGGACTATGGCCAAAAGCACCATACCTTGTTTGAATGGCGCTTATCTGTCCCAAGGAAGCTCTCTGTAAGGTACATCTTAATCCCCTTGTTTTAGGGACACATGGCAGCACCTCACAACTGTGTCTGGAGCTGCTTCAAACAGCAAATTCATCAAAGGTGCAAAGATGTGTAAACATGACACTGAACAGACCCTGAAGAGGACAGTGTTTCCAGTGTGAGGATGGAGTCAGGCAGCTGGCGCCAGGAGCCTGAGCAGATGAGCTCTTTTCCATGCTTTGTACAGACTCACAAGAGACCGTGGAACTGCCACTTATTTGGGGGTGTCAAGTAAACTGTAGCAAGCAAATGAGTCACAAATATGGAGTCTGTGGGTAGTAAAGAATGTCCCACTGTCCTGCTAACTGGCGGTACATGATTGACAGTATGGTAAATGGCTTGCCATGAATGTGGTTCTAGTCACAGAACCAAATCTTGAAAGCCTTAGGAGGAGATATCTGGAAAGGCTGAGGTAGCTAAGGAACAGTCCCCGATGTCTTAGGAGGGTTGATGGCAGTCATGTTGCCATTCATTTAGGAGGGGCTTCAGCCTATATGAATTTCTGTGTTATGGACTGAATACCCAGAAAAGGACACAGCTGTGAGTAGACTGGAATTATGCCTGACTCCACCTAAAATGACTGACTGGAAACCATGAGAGTGAGTCTTGAGCTTTTCTTTGACCACCATCATTTGGTAAGAAGAGACATACAGGAAAACTGTATCCCATGTTGCCCATGCACGTGTGACATACGCAGTTCTCTTTTCCCTTATTCTAAAATTGTGTGTGTTTATGATGTTTATGCTGAGTTAGCTGTGGATGCTGACTTTTCACCACGAAGGATGAAATAGTAGGGAAAGTGCGGTTCTTATACTGAGGCAAATAGATTTTGATTTTTCTGGCTCCTCTACCCTTTTCTTAGCTGCACAAATTCAGCTCCATCGTAGATCCTCTCTGGGCTTTCATTTCCCATTGGAAAACTCACTAGGATAATTCTTCTATTGTGAAGATTTATGAAAGTAATATATTTAGCCACTTTTCTCATTATACCTCCGTGGCAAGGCCTTTGTAAACAACTAGCTCATCTGTGGCTTCGTAGGTGAAACTAGTGAGTCATCATCTAGACAGTGAGTGACCTTTGTCTCCCAGCTGCTCCACCTGGAGAGGATCACCCCTAATCTCACCATTATCACATCACCAGTGTACACTGGCTTCTGCATCAGTAAACGTCTAATCTGATGTCACTATTTACTTCTAAGCACAAAGGTTCTAGAGTAAACATGTAGGAAGATTCTCTTAGATTTTTTTTTTCTCTAATCTTGAGGGAGGAGTTGCCAGGTTTTGTGTGTCAGCTGTTGAGTAAGGGGTTCAGGAGCACTCACTAGGTATGACAGACAAGTGAAAGGTATGGGCAGCCACTGGTTCAATGTGGTACCCATCTCATCACGGGAAAATGCAGTACCGGGAATGACTTGAACCACAGGATCCTGGCCCATAGCCAGGTCTTTGAGGTACAAGGCTAGATACATAAAAGATTCCTCCTTTTAATGATAATTTTGCAATTACATGATACTGTATGGTTCTTTATAGAGTCCAGAGATCCACCTTAAACCTAATAAGGACATTTTCCAGAATTTATACTTTATTTAAAAAGTCTATTTATGGTATTGTGGATCAGGGCCACAGACATGCTCGGCAAGTACTCTATTACTGAGCTTCATTGTCAACCTATGAGATTCTCCTAAAAGCTTTTATGTGAAGTTAACAGGTGAAACCCAACTACTAGAGTATGTTGTAAGGTAAACCTCACAATGGCAAAGATGATGGGGTCATTATCTCAATTTTAAACTCCGGGCCCAAGTGGCTGTTTCTCTCTGCATTTTGATAACTGATATGAGAGAAAATGGCATTTATTCATGTTAGCTTGACTTTTGAGATGACCCAGGGCCATGATGATCTCTGGACCTGATGTAAGCTGACTCATCTCGCAGCTAGAGAGAGGAGAAGGGTTTCTTCATGGACCCGATTTGGTCTCTTTTGCATATTATGGGAAGGTCCTAGTACCTCTCCCATTATATTTGTGTGTCTGTTATATTTCACACTTGTGTGAACGTATGCAGTGTCCCAAGATTGTTCTGATTGGCATCATCCCTTTAACACCCACCTGTTGTTTTGTGTAGGCCACAGAAAAAAGATGATGGGATGCATCTAACACTCATCTTGTAGTCTAAAGCAGTGGACAGGGATGGTCAGTTACTGTAATGAGGCCACTTTTCAGTAGTTCCCTAGGACTCATGCTGTCCTATTAATTCAGTAGAAAGATTCAAACTAGAAAGCCCATGTGTTGAGCTAAGCACATTTCTAAACAGCCAAGAGGACCTTCTTAAGGTTTAATACTTGTCTTGGTTAAGGTGAATTGACATTCTGTTTCCTTCTGGTAGTTGCAACAGGTATTGGCTAGTGAGAGCCAAGTGAGGACAGCAGAATTCTAACACATCTGTTTAGCCTTATAGGATTAGTGTGTTGGTAGACTAGGAAGCTACCGGTAACTGCTGTTCCCATCATAGTGTTTCTCTGGCTACTATTGAGCCAGAGCTTGGGCACTACCTGGGGAAAATAATTGGATCCTGAATGGTATTTTGTCAGAATGTAGTACCAGCCTCCATAATGGATAAGCAGGTAGGTTTTAAGTATCCTAGTAGGTCCTGAGCTTCAAGACAGTTTCTTTCCAGAGCCTAGTCATGTTTTCCCAACACACCCTGCATTCTTTTTTGTCTTCTTTGAATTGAAGACAACATGGCCAGAGAACAGAGTGAGACACCGTGGAGGCCTCAAGACAGTAAGTAAAGCAAGTGTGGTCTTGAAAGATGCCTGAAGTTAGGTGTGGAAGAGGCTTTGTTGAGGCCACATGGGACTTGCTCTTACGTAGCGCCAGGAAACACAGTAGGAGGACCTGGGAGGGACTTTGTATGGAGGAAGGGCTAGGAGGCTACAGAGGTAGTCAGGGAGCCAGCTCAAACTGGCTGCAGGGAGACTGGTGCACCATCAACTTGCAAAGACAGGTAGAGAGAGGAAGTGGATATGGAGATGAGAGTACCAAATGTCTTATGCAAATATGTCTCTTTTGCACATATCAAAAATCCCTCCTTCTTCCTTTAGTTTTCTTTCAAAGGAAATCAACTTCTTGCTTCCCTAGACCATTAGAAAACAGGCACCGCCAACCCATACCCCCCACCCCCAACACTCCTCCATTACCCCAGACATAGGCCAGGGCAGAGCAACAAGCCTGCTGTCTAGGAGGCCAGAGGTGATGTTCTAGCCAGACTGACATTGTAGCCAGACTTCTTAGAGAGATAAGCGATAGGATGGGAAACAGACATCAGGTTCAAGAACACAGTGCAGAAAGGAGAGGCCTGCCCTCTCCAGGCTGGAGGCTGTCTGTGAGGCATATAGCCTTCCGCAACTGACACACTTGTTTCAGGGTTCACTTTTATTGGGGTGAGCAAAGAAGAGAGGTGGTGGATGCAGGCAGGCATGAGACCAAATGATGGCCTTCTGAGTTTCCTGTTGTTCCATGTATTAGTCTACCTTAGATACTGTATGTAATAAAGCACCTTAGCCTCTGTGACTTCAGAGTGGGGATATCTCACAGATTTGTAGGTTGAGAAGACCTGTCAGGAAGCTGGAGCAGTTGTATTTGGTTGAGGGCTCAGTTCCTGGGTTATAGAGTCTTTTTGTGTTTTTCAAAGAAGGAGGAAAAGGGACCAGAAAGATGACTCAGCATGTAAAAGCACTTACCTCTAAGCTTGACAACTGGAGCTTGATTGTAGGGATTCATATGCTGGAAAGAAATACCCAGTTCCTGAAAGCAAACCCTTCACATGCTTTCCATGGTGTGCCTACTCACCCACCCCCACAAAATAAATAAAGGAAACCTACAAAATAAAAGAAGAAAGAAGAGAGTTAGAGAGGGAGGAAGGGAAGAAGAGAGAGAAGAAAGAGGAAGCAGAGGAGAAGAGAAAGAGGAGACATAGAAGAGAGAGACAGATGGGGTGGGAGGGAAGAGGTTGCATGTTGAAGCCCAAGGTCAGTCTTGAGTGTTCCTTGGGTACTATCTGCCATGTTTCTTGACATAAATTAGCTTCATTGGCCTGGAGCTTCCCCATTATACCAGGCTGGATCTTCCCTGGCCCCTCCTGTCTCTGACTCTCTAGTGCCGGGATTGCAAGCAGCCACCACACCCATCTTTTTTGACATTGGTTCGGGGTATGGAACCAATGTCATACCCCATGCAGTAAGTACTTTAGCAGCTGAGCCATCTTTCCCAATTCTCTCTAGGAGAGAAATGGTCCCATCGTGAAGGCCCTTCCCTGGTGATGTCATTTAAACCTAACAATCTTCTGAAAGACCCATCTTCACATTACCAGCTCATTGGGCATTAGAGATCTAACAAATGAGGTTGTGGGATAATTTTGTCTTTAGTATTACTACAAATGACAAGACATAGCAATTAGAAAAAACATATTTATCCTTTCTCTTTTCTTATGGGCAGATTTCATGGCCTATCTACCTCCTTCCTCAGTTCCTACTACCTTATAGTCAGTCAGGTGGCAGCTGGAGCCTCAGCCTCATATAGTCCATCTTTTCGGTTTATTACTCAGTTGTATGCTGGCTTGAGGTTTTCATGTATATTTTTGGGCAGTTGGCCTGCATTTTCCAGACCAGCAGGAGGGTAGTCTCTCTATTTGGGGATATTTTTATAAAAGGATCTCCTGGTTAGGACAATCCTAGTGTCTTAGTTAGTATTACTATTGCTGTGATGAAACACCATGACCAAAAGCAAGTTGGGGAGGAAAGGGTCTATTTGCTTATACCTTTCACGTTGTAGTTCATCATCGAAGGAAGTCAGGACAGGAACTCAAGCATGGCAGGAACCTGGAGGCAGGAGCTGATACAGAGGCCAGGGAGGGGTGCTGCTTACTGGCTTACTCATCCTGGCTTGCTCAGCCTGCTTTCTTATAGAACCCAGGGACAGCACCACTCACAGTAATAGGCTGTGTCCTCTAATTAAGAAAAATTTCTATAGCCAGATCTTATGGAAGCATTTTCTTAATCGAGGTTCCACCCTTTCAGATGACTATAGCTTGTGTCAACCAGCCAGCACACCTAGGCAGGGTGGTCTCCCATTTAATGAACTCAGTATAAATTAGAACCGTAATTATATCTCCGAAGTCACCCTCATATTGTAACCTCACCTTCTCTACCCTACTGCTGTTCCAGTGGCTGCATGTTGAGGAAGGGACCAACTCCCCAGAGAATGTAGAATAGGGAGCAGGGAGTTGGGGGTCAGCCTCGAATTCGGCCCACTGTAGCAGGCGAGATGCGGTGAGTGGCCAGGGTCTGTCTCGTGCCTCAGCTGGCAGTAATGTGGTGGCATGGTAGGATCAAAACTATGCTTTTAGGTACTTGAAGCTGGTAGCCACAAGTCACGAGAGCATAGAAGCTACCACTAAGTACAATTAAAAAACACAGGCTTAACTGTAGTAGCCCAGGGCGGAGACTTGGATTCACACAAGAAAAAGTGTCCGTGGTAGAGTGATACCGGGAGCCCAGGTAGAGCCTGCCTGGTGAGGAGCTGTGAGGGAAGGGGGTCCTTCCTGGGCCTGGGGGTCTTGTGCAGTGCTGCCAACTGGCGCTGCCTACGGCCTGTGCTTTCACCAGAACAGCTGCTAATGTATTAGGGGGAGAAATTGGAGAGGGAGATTTCTGTCCACTTAGCAGTGTATCAGAGAAGAGGCATTCAGTGACTTGGGGAATTAGTGCTCTGCAAGACTGGGTGTATTTTAAGCCCACCGTCCCCAGTGGGCTATTTATTTACTTATTTAACAAGGATAGAATATCCAATATCCGCTCTCTGGACAGAAAAAAAAAATGTTGCCTCTAGTCAGGTATCTTTACTGTTCTTTGTTCCCTGAGGACTATTTAAACCAGCTTTTACTTAATTCTTTTAAATACAATCTGTTTTCAAGGAGAGAAAAAGTGTGTGTGTGTGTGTGTGTGTGTGTGTGTGTGTGTGT
>CAJQZJ010032348.1:1384606-1395218 GCA_907164525.1 Lophiomys imhausi | reverse complement strand
TGTGTGTGTCTGTGTGTGTGTGTGTCTGTGTGTGTGTGTGTGTGTCTGTGTGTGTGTGTCTGTGTGTGTGTGTCTGTGTGTGTGTATGTGTGTCTGTGTGTGTCTGTGTGTGTGTGTGTGTCTGTGTGTCTGTGTATGTGTGTCTGTGTGTGTGTGTGTGTGTATGTGTCTGTGTGTGTGTGTGTGTCTGTGTGTGTGTGTGTATGTATGTGTATGTGTGTGTATGTGTATGTGTGTGTATGTGTGTGTGTGTGTGTGTCTGTGTGTGTGTGTCTGTGTGTGTGTGTCTGTGTGTGTATTTTAGTTTAGTTTTGTTTTGTTTCTCTGCTGTCACAAATTTGAAAGTTTTTGTTGCAGAAAATAGAGACCAAGAAAATCACATACCTGATTTCCTCTGTAAATATTTACCTCATTGTGCCATTTCTCTGTCTGAACCCATACTTTCTAGCATTTTATAGGCAGCTTGCTCTCTTATCGTTGAAAAACCACAGTGAAATCAGGCTTTTCAATGCATCTATGTATGAGGGCATTTTAAAATATGTTAGCAAATGGGTTTCCATTACAGCATTTTAAGCAGTTACTTAAATACACCTTTAGGTATTTAAGCAGTCTTATCTGGACCATTTTTGGTTTCACCAAGGAGGTTGGTGCCAGTGCAGGGTGATTCATACCCATCTTGGTGGCTGTCTGTGATGCTGTGTGTTGGTCTGGTGCTCAGTGCTCTCTGGTGCAGCTTGCTCCCTGCTTGCAGAGGGCAAACTCCTGCTGTATATTTGACTTCTCCCTGCTCAGTTCCCAAGGCCCCTTACAGAGTTTTTAAATGCCTCTTTTGTGCGTTAGCAGCCCCAATAAAGAGACCACTTTGTTGAATCTGAGAGTATTAACACTACCACAGTCTCCCAATTTGACTGTGCACGGCAGGACATCACGAGACAGCGGGTGGTCCAGCTGTACCTTGGTTCCACACACAGACTCTGTGTGTAGTTCAATGAACCGGGGTTTGTCTTTCCTTTTTCCTTGTAAATGGGCTGCTGGGGCAGAGAACTGTTTAAATTGAGGTGAGTGGAGGATGGTGGTGGAGCCTCATCGAAGCTTAGTTGGAAGCCTGACTTTGCCAGTGAGAAGGAAGGGCTTTGAGGAATGTGGCATGTAGGTTTAGTGGGTGTCAGGCAGGCAATGGCATATAGTCTTCAGCTCAGCTCACATACTCATCCAGCTGAGTCTTTTTTTTTTTTTTTTTTTTTTGACTTGGTCCCATGCACTAGGCTCACCTCAAAGTCGCTGTTTAGAGAAGGATGTCCTTGAATTTTTGATCCTCCCACCTCAAGCATCCTGGGTGCTAGGGTTACAAGTGTGTGTGCCACAGTTTCACATGATGCTGGAGACTAAACCCAGGACTTCAGGTTTATTAGCTAAGCACTCTGCCAACTGAGCAGCATCCCTGGCCCGGAGTCTACATTTTGACTGTATAATTTGTTGACTTTTTGCACTGAATACATGGTGACATTTTTGGTTGTCATCTTGATGAGAAAGGGGCCTCCACTAGCATTTCATGCCCAGAGGTCCTGTTGTGTGTAGGCTAGTCCTGAGGCCAATCATTTACAGCATGACCTGGTTGCGTACTCCAGCAACTTCAGAACAGTTTGGTTTCTTCTGCGGAGTGGTGTAGAAAACATAAAACTGTTACCCTGGATTGCTCTGGAAACTGTCCTGCCTCTCTTTTTCTCATAGAAGCTCTTTAGAGCCAGTGCTAGGAAGATCTTGGCCCATGTTTGGGATTGTAGGTCAGGGAAAAGTAGTACAGGGCTTTTACATCTCCATGTAGAGTTGGCCTGTAAAAGTTGAGTCATGGTTTTGTTTTGTTGAGGAACGCCTTTCCGGGTGTTTGTCTCCAAGGCCAGCTGTGGGAATGGTGGAAATCAGCCAGTACTCTCCAGCTGTTAGCTCATCTGTCCTCAGGGAAGCAAATTCTTTGCCAAAAGTCTCAGAAAAGGCCAGGGAGAGGGATTTGCCCGGAACACTGACTTAGGCCTAAGATTTGTTTTCAGGCCATGTATTCCCTTAAGAGGAAGGGGACACCGAGATCAACTGCAACGTCACTGTCTTCTGAATGTCAGGGGCCGTGAGAGACCCGATCCACCCTTTGTTTTATAATCTGAGAAAACAGACCCAGAAAGGTTGAAGGACTCATCTGTGGTCACAGAATCAGGTAGTGACAGTATGTCTAAAACTAAAAATGGCCTTAGGATTCCAAATGAAGCATTCTTTTCAGTACATGGGCAGGCTTCTCGTAATTTATTACTGAAGCTTTGCTGACTTTCTTTCTAAAATATTCTCCTCATTTCCACAAAGGCAGTTGCATCATGTACCATTCAAGCCACATGTGCTTCCTAAAGCCATTGACTGCAGGATCCGGAAAAAGAATGTGTAATGAACAGCAGGCGGCTCTCTGATCGCACTGCAGTGAGCAGTTCTCCACCATTGTTCAGCCATGAACAATGTACAGAAGTCGCACCTTTTTGTGGTCTTCAGCAGGAGCGCGTGGGAAGGGACTCAAGTAAGCTGTTTGGTGACAAGTTTTAACACGTGGCGCTTACACATGTTCCCCAGAGAGACCCTATAGAATATCTTGAGAGTTTGGTTGTTCTTATAACATACTGATAAGATCACAAGATTCCATTTATGTCCTTTCTTTCTTTCTTTCTTTCTTGTTTTTTTTTTTTTGGAGACAGGTTTCTCTGTGTAACTCTGGCTGTCCTGGACTTGCTTTGTAGATCAGGCTGGCCTTGAACTCACAGAGATCCACCTGCCTTTGCCTCCTGAGTGCTGGGATTAAAGGGCATTTATGTCCTTTCTTAGAAAGAGAATGATGTGATCTCTGTTGCTTAGAATCAGGATTTAAAACCCCTTTGGATGTGGTCATGATGCTTTCTGCCAAGCTGTTGTAATTCTCTCCTTTTGTGCCGGACTCTGTCATAGGTTCCCAGTAACCCAGTGAGTGGGATATACCTCAGGCTTCAGAGTGGTCACTTCAGGGTCATCTGGGTGGTTTTGGTCAGCAATTTCACCAACGCTGGAATTTGGCAATGCTGCATAGCTCTGGCCAGTTCCCTTATGAAAGTTTGGGTAAGGGCTGGAGAGATGGTTCAGCAGTTAGAGATACTGGCAGCTCCTTTAGAAGACCCAGATTTGAGTTCCAGCATCCTCAAGGGAATCATCTGTAACTTAAATCCCAGGAGAATCTAAGGCCCTCTTCTGGCCTCCACAGGCACTGCATGTATGTGTTATACATAGACATATATGAAAGGCAAAATAGCCTATACATAAGGTAAAAATGAAGGGACAGTTATTTTAAAACATGGGTGGGAGGTTAACATAAAATTATGACTTCTGGCTATGTGATTGAAGTTGATTTATGGAGAGAGAGAGATGATTCAAGAGCAGACATGTGGGCCTTTAGCAGAAAGGGAAAAGGAAAACATATCCATCATAAACTGATGAACTGACAGCCAGGGATATGACTTAGTTGGTAGAGTGCTTGCCTAGCATGCACAAAGCGGTAGGTTTGATCACTGCATAAACACACACTTTCTCTCTCTTTCTGTCTTTGTGTGTACATGTGTGTGCACACACGTGTGTGCTATAATCCTAGCACTTGGGAGGTGGAGCCAGAAAAAGCAGTAGTTCAAGGTCATTCTTGAATATATAGCAAGTTTAAGCCCATGATGTCCTGTCTAAGTAAATAAGCTAATTTAACTTAAAAGGTAAATTATTGACCTGAACATCGAATCCCTTACTAAGTAAAATGGGCAAACAGGAAGGTGGTGTGAGTTCTCTAAGAACAGGACGATACTACTAAATAATGAGCTTGATCATCTTTATAGTGTTACTCTATGGGTAAGTCAGAGAGAGGTGCTTTGTATCTTGTCCTACCTTTAACATGCAATGAAAGCAGCAACAGTAAAGCAGCAAACCTGTATTAAGCTTTTATCGTGTGAAAGAGCTGTGTTAAGTGATCAGAGAAACATCAGATTCTGCTTGTTAGAGAGGAGGTAGCACTAGATCTTCATTTAAAGTGGTGGAGTGTACTTCTTCCTTCTATCAAATCTCTGGCAATATGGTTACAGTTAGTGGCTTTTACTGAGGTTGTCAGGGCTGGACAACGAACTCAATAGGAGGCTCCTCACTCTGCACTGCTTCAGGGTATCCTGTCCTGAGCAGACCACTCAGCCTTTGAGTTCTAGATGCATTTGGAGGTGGAAAAGGGTTTGTTATCTCTGTCAGTTAAGTCCATTTGAACACAGGAAGTTGACAGCCTCACTCTGCCAGGACAGGGTGGACAACTCCTTCTTATTTCCTGCTTCACAATCAAGTGTGTGAGATGTGCTTGACCAGAAGGCTGAAGATGATGCTCCAGTGGTGTTGGGAGACATTTGGGACTGTCCAGGTAGCAAACTGTCACTTCTCTAGTTTGGAAGCTGCTTGCCTGCACTTCCTACATACCTAGGAAATATTAATTTCCTTTTTTTTTTTTTGGTTTTTCGAGACAGGGTTTCTCTGAATATCTCTGGCTGTCCTGGACTCGCTTTGTAGACCAGGCTGGCCTCGAACTCACAAAGATCCGCCTGCCTCTGCCTCCCAAGTGCTGGGATTAAAGGCGTGCGCCACCACTGCCCGGCTTTAATTTCCTTCTTAAGTCTCTAATGGGGTTGAAGATTAAATAGTTATAGTCTTACAATTAAAATTAAGTTATTTAGGATTTCAGAAGATGTTATTAGATCTAGAAGATATTTTTAGATTTATAACTACAAAATATGGTAGGAAATAATTTAGGTTCAGAACTCAGAACTCACCATGATAGGGTAGATAATAGAAGACTTTCTCCAAGTTTCCAAGATACAATTGACGTTTTTATAATTGTTTCATACTTGGTCTTATTGTTTGAGGTTTATTTCATAAGAGAATGAACCTTTTTTTTTTAGACAAAAAAAGGGGAATTGTCATGGTTTGTCTTATTCAAATGTTAATTGCTTGTCCTCTGTCTTCCTTACTGTAGAAACTGGCACTCATGTACCCAAAATGGTGCTTATAACTCTTGCCTCTCCCAAAATTCCCTGATTGGAGAATAAATTGCTGACTCCTTTGAGCAGGGAGAGGTAGGTCGGGAGAGAGACCAGGAGGGGGGAGAAGCAGGAAGGGAAGAAAGGACATATTCCAGAGAAGACAACACTAGCATTGGGGACTTTGGATGGGTAGGAGATATGGATAGTAGGGTAGTAGATTAGATTAATCTTCTGCCTCGTGTTTAGCCTTGAATAAATCATAGTCTCCATGTGTGGTTACTTGGGGAAGTTGTTGATTAAGGGGTAACTAACCCTTAGCAATAACATGAAGGCATATTGATTATTAATATTCATCACCATCCATTAAAAGATTGAATGTAGGAGGAGACAGCCTGTGGCTATTTTGTTCTAAGTATTTGCCACTGCTAACTGGCCAATCAAGATGGACATAGAAAAATACTGGGACATAGCTTTCATCTTCATGTTCCTATGGTTTCCTCTGCCCATTTTCTTTTTACCATGTCATGCCTAGAGTGTGTATGTATTGAATTTGTTGTCACTAGAATTCCAAAAGGCAGACTGTATTTCTGATTTTCAGATGAGATAGAAAGTACAAGTGACTTGGCCAAGGTCAGATGCTAATAATAATAGAGCTGATAAAAATAAAAAACAAAACAAAACAGCCATCTCACAAGACCTAAAGGAGGATTGGTAGGAGAATGCCCTCTTACCTCTGTGACTACCAAAATCTGTAGACACTCAAGTCTTTTGAACAGTGGCTTAACATTTGCATAAACCTACACACATCATCTCATGTACTTTAAATCAACGCTAAATAATTTACAGAATAATGCTATGGAAATAGATATTCACTGTGTTGTTTAGGGAATAGTGCCAAGAAAATAAGTCTGTTAATGTTCATTACAGAAATGGTTACTTGGGGCTGTTTGTTTGTTTGCTTTGATCATGTTTAGTTTCAGTCCACAGTTATTCACATTTGCAGATGGAGAACCCACACACATATATGTGAGTTCAGTGAGTCTGCCTCCGTGGCAGTGGCCCCCTGATGTGTGGTAGTCACATCATTTCAGTGAGGCGGGGCATGCGCGTCAAGGCTAATGGATCAAGAGACTACGTGGCTGAGAGCCAGAACCTGTAGGATTCCTATTGCTCTTATCTGTAGTGACGGAGCTGCCCCTGGCAGCAAGCCACTCCCTGTGAGCTTAAACAAGATGTGGTACCTTGTACGTCTGTAGCACCCCCCAACTTTGACATAGCTGGCTCATAAATATAGCACAGTCCACGAAATGTGCAAACTTCACGACTCCTTTACCTTTTCATACCTGACGTCTTTGGCTTTAGGTCCTGACTTAAAGGTCAGTTTGCATAACAAAGTTCTGAAGATTTCAGGGTGGCAGCGGGTGGGGGAGTGGCACACCTGTGGGATTCCCTTCACTCCTTTGTTTGGCAAGCCTTGTGTTTGGTCCACCCTCTATTCTGATTCACATACCACTTTTGGCCTCTGTTTTTCTCAAGTTGGAATGATCAGGCCGGCACTTACGATTTCCAGAGTTCCTGCCATTGTCACTAGTCTCTGGCTTTCAGGCCGTGTTATCGTCCCCAAGTGTTTCAGGAATGATGTTAGTCATTCAAAGTGGACTCCAGATAGGGAGACCAAGTATCTTAACCGTGTCCTCACTGGAGGATAAGAGGGAACACCCTGGACTGTTGGGACAAAGCCCAAAGGTTGACAATGGAGGGGAGCTGGGGGTGGGGTGTGGGGGGGGGGGCATGGTATACTTTGTGTTCAAGAATAGAAGGAACCTAAAAGCTGTAGTGGGGAGGGGGAAAGATATTTCCAAAAGAGCTCGACAAACAAAACAAAACAACACCAAAACAAAACAAAACAAAAAAACCAAAATCAAAACCAAAACCCCTCCACATTTACTTAAATCATGAAAATGCAAGGGGGTTAAGAACTGCAAACTAAAGATTACAAGAAGGGGTATCAACAAGGGACCAAACAGCAACCAGGAAGAGACTCCTGAGGGAATTTTGCTGGAAGATGATAAATCAGAAATTTAAATCCATTTTAACTCCATGTGTGGATAAGTTGGGTTTAGACCGAGCTGTGTAGGAGACTGTTTGCTAAGTGAGGAAGAGTTAAGAAATACATGTTTCCCAGGCTCTGGTGTATGAGATAGATCCAATACAGGGCCCCTCTTTGTTGCCGTAGTCCCATCCAAGGGTGGGAGTGAGTCATCTGAACTTTGCCATGAAAGGAGAGAAAGGAAAGAAAGATGGATTGGCCACGAAGACAGCTGTTCTCCATACTCCGAGTCTGTGTATCTCCCCCTTTATAATTGGAGAGAATAGAATTGCAGATTTATACTGTCAGCACTGAGTAGTTAGCTCCACAGTAATTTTGAGTGGCTTTCATTTCATGGTCAGATTGAGCTGCCAACTAAAGTAGAAGAAGAAGCAAGAGAAGGACTCATAGGCTCAAAATAAACCAAAGAGGCCTCCTCTGTCTCACATGGCTCTGCTGCTCTAAAAGGATCCCAAGGAGATGGTCCTGCTGATGGAGCCCAAGTTAAAATTCTTAAAGCATTTCTTTTCAAAAAGTAGGAATCTGAGTTGCTAGCTCTCTGGTAGTGATGAGGAGGCAGGGGTCAGTGTTAATGTTGGAAGATTCAGAAAGCAAGCCAGAGGCCAGGAATCTTGCCTTGCTCCTTTGGATTCAAGTCTCTACCCTCTGGCTTATCCTAGCCTTGGGAAGAAAAAGTAATGGGGTGAGAGGCTCTGTGCTCTGGGAAGCACCAAACACTGAACATGGATGGGAAACATTACTGTATTGTCTTTTTTTTTTTTAAAGATTTATTTATTTAATGTATATGAGTGCTCTATCTGCATGTACACCTGCAGTCAGAAGAGGGCATCAGATCACATTGTGGATGGTTGTGAGCCACCATGTGGTTGCTGGGAATTGAACTCAGGACCTTTGGAAGAGCACTAGCCAGTGCTCTTAACTGCTGAGCCATCTCTCCAGCCCTACTGTATTGTCTTGTCACCCCACAGGGGACTGGCTGGATACCCTGGGACAGTGGAGGGAAAGGCTTTTTGTCAGGCTTAGAGGCTACTTTGGGTTCAGAAATTATTCAAGTACACATTTGGGGGTCATTTGTAGCTGCACACGTCAATGACACAAGCAGAAAGCAGATGGAACCCGTTTGTGCTAACTAAATGAAACTGTTGGAGTCCCGTGTGTGTGTGTGTGTGTGTGTGTGTGTGTGTGTGTGTGTGTGTGCATGTGTGTACACTAAGAGTAGACAGCCTTCAAAGGAAACAGTACATTTTCCCCACAGCAGATTCAAGAAGAGCTTCTGTGGGCCATTAGGGTTGGCTGCATTTGGTGAGACCCTCATAATTTATTATTTCAGTGCTGAGAAGTTATTCAGTTCCAAGGCTGTTCGTACTGGTGCAGGATACCAGGCACCTAGCATCTGTAAAAATTTACATTCAGATAATAAGTAAATAAAAGGTGATTAAGAAATCCTGAAGATAGCCGGGCGGTGGTGGCGCATGCCTTTAATCCCAGCACTTGGGAGGCAGAGGCAGGCGGATCTTTGTGAGTTCGAGGCCAGCCTGGTCTACAAAGTGAGTCCAGGACAGCCAGAGATATTCAGAGAAACCCTGTCTCGAAAAACTAAAAAAAAAAAAAAAAAAAAAAAAAAAAAGAAATCCTGAAGAGCATTTTGAGGTTCGCAGCAAAATTGAACAAGAAACATAAAAGATTTCCCAGACAACTACATTCATGATCAACATCCGGGTCAGGGTGACCCAAGTGTTGCCGTTGGTGAGCACACTGACACGTCCAAACATAAGAGTCCGCAGTTTACGTTAGACTTCCCTCAGTGCTGGCATTCCAGTGCCATGTGCAGGAGTTAACTGTCCCCTAATCCCAGTGTGTCCCTGTCCCTTCCCTGCAGGGTAACTGTGTATCAGCCATTGATAACACCTGGCTGCGGATTCATAACTGCTCTCTTAGACAGAGTCTGCCCATACCTTTATAATTGGATTAGTTCCATTGCGTAGTTTTATCTACGAAGAAAAGCGCACCTAGAAACGACGTGTTAAAATATGTATGTCTTAGGGTAAGACTTGAGATAGTTTCTGTTACTGCTAGTTAGATTTCAATAAAACAAATTACATTTACCAATGTAAGATTCAAACCCAAGAAACACATTCATCCCCAACTCCTTGTATAATGAAAAGAACTCCAAGGCTTGGCCCTCCTTTTTTCTCTTTAAATTTAGAGACATCTGTAATTACCTAAAGTTTGGTGCCACAAACAAATTGGCCACCCTTGGAATTTTCATGTAATGGGTTTGACTCCTCAGCCTTTTTTTTTTTTTTTTTTTAAGCTTGTAACTTTGACAATGTCGCCTTCTTCCTTCTGGTTGTGTTGTGTGTACAGAGGCCTGAGAGGTTGCCTAAGTGCCCCCCACCCCTGGGAGGGGACAGAGAAGGCAGCCCTGTGGTCTCCAGAGCCTAGGGAGTGGGGGACAGCTCCTTGTATCCCAGCACAGGAGCAGCTTTGCTAGAGGGAGGCCTCTGTTTGAAGTGAATTTGAAGTATGTCCTGTAAATACTTTTTTTGTCAGCTTGTCCCACCACGTTCCCCATTCTGGGCCCCAGTCCTTGGGTGTATTATGTTGTCTACAAGACTTCTGGCTGTGAGTTTTGGTTTTTGAAGTACAAAGGCTTCTTTTTTTTCTGCCCAAGTGTAATCTTTACAGGCAGAGGCCCAGAGCTAAGGCAGAACCAACTCCCAGACCACAAGCCCAGAGAATGGGATCCTCTGTGAGTACAGTTTAGGGGCTTTGGGTGGCTGACCCAGGGTTTTTCCATCTGATCCCCTCTTACCTGCTATACTTGCTTCACTGCCCCCAGGGTATAGGTCACAGGGGCAAATAAAGCAAAACAAAACCCTCAACAGAGAACAGGGTATGTTCCCTTCTCCTCCAAAGTGGAAAAGCTTGTATAGCCTCATTTTATGTTGCCTGCAACATTTTAGAAAATTATACAGTGCCCTAGCTGAATAGGATGCTAACTAACCATGGCCTCCTGTTATTCGTGAGTGATTACTATTATCTTTGTTGTCAGTGCTTAGCCCCAGTGCATGGAATACCCCATCCTATCTGGGACAGACTTGAGGGATGGGCAAGCCTGGATAAATAGGGCCTGTGTGTCTGTGCCTGTGGTTGTGTCTCAGGCAGGACAGTCCAGAGCATGCAGGAGATTGCCCAGTAGGTCCTTGAATCAAAGCAAGATACTAAGTATAGACCCAGTCCACCATTCATTCCATTATCGCTTATATACACCCTACTCATCGAGGTGGAAAAGTACTGACCAAATCCTTCCAGTTGGTCAAGACCAATCACGCCACTATTCCTCAGCATCTCCTTCCCCAACATACACACACACACAGACACACACACACACACAGACACACACACACACACACACACACACACACACACACACACA
>CAJQZJ010032348.1:1361691-1384596 GCA_907164525.1 Lophiomys imhausi | reverse complement strand
ACACACACACACACACACACACACACACACACACACACACAGAGAGAGAGAGAGAGAGAGAGCTTTACATGGGGAAAAAAAAACTGATTTCAAAAGTGGTGGATTGACAGTTACAGAGACCCAGCCTGCCCTCTTCTTGTTGGGCTTTGAGCACCTAGGACTATGGGCCAGAGAACACATACAGTTCCACCTGTACGTGAGACTAGTCATTTTCCATCTTCCTTCCTGCCTCCTTCCCCTGGCTCAGTGCCTTGTCCATCGAGCTGTATATAAGCCCATTGGATGAGTGGCCTCAGGAGTGAGTACTCTGAGGGAGATGGTGGGAAGCCCATGTACCAGTCACCCAAACTCATTATGATTCCTTCATTTTCTTCCCTTCTCATTTCTTTTTCCTGGCCCTCATGACCTCAGATCTTGGAGCAGTTATTAGCATCAGGTAACTTCTCTCTCTCTCTCTCTCTCTCTCTCTCTCTCTCTCTCTCTCTCTCTCGTGCGCGCGCACACACACACTTGTGTTTGTGTGTATGTGTGTGTGTGTCTAGATCAAAAGAGGACATTGGGTGTATATCATTCTGCCTTATACCCTTGAGGCAAGGTCTTCACTGAGCCTGGAGCTAGGCTGGTGGCTAGCAAACCAGCCATCCTCTTGCCTCTACTACTATAACTCTCAGGTTATAGCCATATGTGTGGCCACATCTGGAGAAGGACAAAGTGTTATGCCATTTGAATTAAGCTGGCCTGGAGATCAGCCAGCTGCATGGTAGACAGACACCACATGGCTGGAAGGCAAGCTTTAGAGAAGAGAATGAAGAAACCCAGAGGAAGCATGCCTAGAACAGAGGAAGAAGAAAAGGAAGCATTGTGCTTTTCTGAGTAAATAAGAAAAGTGGGGTGACTTCAGAAGCCATAGTGCTGCAGCCCTATAAGGTACTGTGCTAGTCAGGGGCTGGAATTCTGGGAAGGAATAGTAAGTACATTGTCTCTTAAAGGGATAGTTACTCCATCTATTTCTTTAGTATGACTTAAAGTGAGACTGCCTTCCTAGGGCTGGTCTTTCAGGCTGGTAACTTACCTGGCCAACTGGAGGGTTAGGTTTTCACCCAGGCCAGAGATTTCATCCTCTTGACCAGAAAAAAAAAATAGTTTTTCCCATACTGGGCCTTTATTATTGTTGTTGACACCATTTATAAATTTGTAAGATAAGTCACCCCGTTTCTTCACTGAGCTGGATGAAACACAACATGTTGTGAGGTGGGTTTAAACCCAGTTGCGAGTCAGATGACGCTGAACCCTGTAGCAGAAATACGTATGATGGACCAGCCAATACCTCCATCTTCTTCGCTCATGGATCATAGAAGGCAATAGTAAGTACCTCTCCACCGGACACTCGAATACTCTCTTGATGTGTTTGTACAGTTTTCATGTGGAAGACTGTGCTCACTAGTAGATGGACTGTCTGTGAGTCTGTGTGCTTAGCATTAGAGCAGACTCCAGTGAGCCAGCATGCTGCAATAGAGTGCACAGATGGTGGAAACCCTTGAGTTGGCCTAGAGTCTCAGTTCCACCCTTCATCAGCAGCACAGCCCTGGACAAAGTACTTAAGTATCCTAAGCTGCAGTTTTCTCGTTGTTCTAGAGATGCATCTCTCTTGTAGGAGAAAATCTGATCGGTCAGCCACTCAGTTCATCGGGCAAGCCTACCACACTACCTAAGCTGTTGTGAAGAACTTTCCACGCAGCTCAGTCTTGAGACTCAAATATCTCTTTCCTAGGAGAAACAAGGTGGGGGAAGTCTCATCATTTAGAAATAAGAGGACTCTAGTTCAAGGTCTTGTGATAGATGAACGAGATATTGGATGGTGGGTTGCTAGGCAACTTCATGAGATCGCTGTGCTCACTGAGTGTGGAGCAGGCTATAAAAGTAAACCAGTAAAGCTTGGTTAAATAATAGGCAGGTGGTAAAATGGGAGGCTATCTTCTCAGGAACAATTAAACTACATTTATACTACCCTTGAGTTACTTGTTAAAGTATCTGAAGGGTCCAAAAGGACTCCCTCTTTGAGGCCCACTCTGTTCTTTCCTCTGGTTTTGGACTACCAGACCATAATGCTTCTCCACCTGGCTGGCACTAGTGATACCCTGATATTGGTCTGATCTCTGCACCAGCGGTGGGAGGTTGGCCTGTATACTGCATCCCCAAGACCAGAGCTGCCAGTAGACCTGCCTAGAACCATTTTTCTGGGCTGAGTCATGGCATCTGGTGGGACTGATTGAGCCCATCTCTTTAGTCCTTGACCCCATTCAGTGGTTACCTTTGTTAAGTTTCAAGCTGGATGGCTAGGCACTGCTAGTCCTTGATTCCAAAGAGCATCTTTTCTCCAGAGGGGGAGGCTATGATGATGCACTTGTTAAGGACTGTGAATTTTTCAGGGCTCCCTGTCATTAGGGCTGAATTGTTTCATAACATAATAATTACTGTATCATCCAAAGTAAGGGGAGCCTGAGGAGGGCAAACAGAGCCAGGAGGTTTATTATTGGTTATTGAGAGGATGTTCATGAAAACATTCATTAGTGCTGCTCCAGAGAAAAAAAACAGGGTGTCAGCGGAGCAGGCCAGCCTAGGCAGCTTCGCCTTGACTCCCAATGAAATGGGATGCTAGAGGCTTAGGAGAGCCACCCTAGCTGCCTACAGAATTGCGGTTTGGAAGTGGGCAGGCCATGTCCAGTTCTTGCTTTTGTATCTTATGCTTTGCATTCTTTACTCCACTTTCTGTTACTGTGATTTTGTTTTCAAAGGGAACTCCATCAAACACCTCATAATATTTACCATCTGTCAACCCATCAGGCTGGAAGTGTAGGCTGCTTAGGAGACCATACACTGACCTTAGTTAGCTTACTGTATAACTGGAAATCTGGCTCAAATCTTAGCCTTACAGCCGCCCTGCTCCTCGGTGGACTCAAGCTGGTTATAAAAGAAGGTTCTTAGTCTCCGCACATAAGAATGATTCAGAATCTCCACCTTCAGCTTCTCCAAATAATTTCTGTGTATGGTGAAATTTCAGACTTCCCATCCTAAGTGGCCATGCCTTGGGTAGGCCTGGGTCTTTCTGTCTTCTTATTTCCTTCATGCCCCTGGCTTTCTCTAAAGTTTGACATTTGATATCTGCAAAAATCTGTGAAATTTCTTCTCATCTTGCACATAGCCTCTAAGGACATTGTCAGTGTCTGAGAACAAAAGTAGCATAGGCAGCAGAATGGTGAGTGGAGGTGAAGACAGCTTCCTGTTGAAAATGGAAGTACATATAGAATATAGGTGGTAAGGGTGGCTTCAATATGGAGATGCTTTTGACATTTTGCAGTTTGAGGAGACATTTTTGGTTTTCACACCGAAGGGGGGTGTTCCTGACATCTAGAGGGTATAGGTCAGGATGCTGTTAAACATTCCATAACATACAAAACAACCCTCCCCACACACACACCACCACACACTGCCACTGCCCCCCCCACCACAAAATATGTCTAGTCCAATATGTCAGCAATGCACTACTAAACACCCTACAACATGTAATGCAACCTTCTCCACCCAAGGCCCCTGACACACACACATTCTACTGCCATTACCTCCACACCAGAACTAAAGGAATTATCTAGCTCAACACACTGACTATGTTGTGATGAGAAGTGTTGCAGATCCTCATAGCACTGTTACACACCCCTGATGGAGGGAGGATTAATGGGGCTCCATCTCCTTCAGTGTGGGAGAGTGGGGCAGGGATTATAGCAACCCCATGTGCTACATATAGACAACTCCTATAGCATGTCCATGGCAGGCCAGGGGCTGGGAAGTCAACAGAATTTGAGATGGAGGATGGAAAACGATTCAAGAGAAGCAAAAACCTAGTGGAGAGAACAGAGAGAGGTGGGCTGTTAGTCACTTGCTGCTACTGTTCCGCTTGCCTAGTGTGATCAACTTACAAAGAGAGAAGGTTCCCTTTCAGCTTTTGTTTTGGAGGTTCCTTTTCATAATTGGTCACTTTGCGTAAATGATCTCTTTGCCTAATTGGTTCCTGCTGATGTTGCTGCTTTTGGCCAGCCACCATTCTTCAACGTATGTGTGCATGGAAGAACAGGACTGCTCATTGAGAAAAGGAGGAACCCAGGGTCCCCAACAAGGACATTTTTTCTATGATCTGAAGCCCCACTGCTGGGCTCCACCTCTTAAAGGTTCCACCACCTCCTAATAACAAATGAGCGAGGACCAAAACTTTGACATATAGACTTTTGGGGGGACATTCTAGATCCAAACTAATAGCACTGCTTCTGTTGCAGGCACCTTATGGTAGTCACCCAACTCGTGTCATGGAAATAGAGGATAGCTTGCTTACTTAATGATGTTACTAGCGCAGAATGTGGCTGGCCATTCCAACGATGGCCCTCAGAGAATCACACCATCCTCCATGCACGCTCATCTGCAGTGGATTTTGCCATTTTTTTTCCCCCTTCTGGGAAGTAGAGTTGAGTTGAGCCACCCTGTGAGCCTGGGCTGACTTTGTCATTTCCCTTGACTGGAGAGTTCATGGAGACAGTGATGTATGGTTCTGAGGTAGTTCATCTTTCATGTTCTCCTTGATGAAAGATTTCTACCGTTTGGTCAGGGAGCCCCCACCCAGCTTTCTTGAATGAGGGCACAGGTGTCAAGCTGCCCTAGCCCAGCCCCTAGCCAAGCCTGCAGGTCAGCGTGACTGTATCAGGGCATCTTGATGGAGTCAGTTCCTCAGTCACAGAGTGACAGGGAATGATAAATTATGGGTAGTTTAAACCACTAAACATTGGTTATGCATTGTATGCATGTATGCACACAGAGGTCAACCCTAGTTAGTGTCTTCCTCGGGGGCTATTCACCTTGTCTTTGGGGAGGGTCTCTTAATGGGAACCGGGGGCTTCTCGATTAGGTCTGCCTGGCTAGCCAGCTTTAGGAGTCCACCTGTCTCTTGACTCTCCGGCGCTGGCATTACAGACACGTACTACCATGGCTGTCTTTTCGTGTATGTACTGGAGATCAATCTCAGGCCTTCATGCTTGCACAGCCAGCAGTTTACCAACTGAGCCATCTTTCCAGCCCCCACTGCAGTGGTTTGATAGACAATTAGATGTTGAAGGTGACTGCACATCTGTTTGCCTTGGAGTGCGTGAGTCAGATCAAGAGAAAACCTGAGCTCTTCCTCCTCTGTTTCTTACAGCACTTCTCAGAACTGCTGGATGAGTTTTCCCAGAACGTCTTGGGTCAGCTCCTGAATGACCCCTTCCTCTCTGAGAAGAGTGTGTCGATGGAGGTGGAGCCATCTCCAACATCACCAGCACCTCTCATCCAGGCTGAGCACAGCTACTCCCTGAGCGAGGAGCCCCGGGCTCAGTCGCCATTTAACCATGTGGCTACCAGCGATGGCTTCAATGACGGTAAAAACTGAGAGCAAGGAAATACTGGGGCATTGAACCTTTCAACTCCAGCTCCTTGAGGAGACAGGGTGTGGGCTCTATTATTGTTAGCATCCACATTAGCCACATACCCCCTTCCTGGTAGGCCTGGTGCTAAGGATGTGGTAAATGCCAAGAGATACATCATGAACTTCCCTGTACTAGGCTATGTCATCTCAGGGAACTTGCTGTCACTGAATCATAGTTCTCTCTGACCTGGGCCTAGGGCAGCAGAGCAGCCATTTGCAATCAAGCTGGTCTCTTGGCTGATGATACCCAACAGTGTAGGATGCCAGTTATTGCAAGGGATCATACCATTTTCCTGACAGAGGATATATATATTTTTTTTTTAAATGAACTTTTTTTATTGAAGGAAATTTCAAGAGAGTATAACATTGTATCCGTGAAATGGCTATTATTGATTACTCTTTTTTTCTACTTTTTTTCCTTTTCTTTTTAATTTAACACGTATCTTTTTCTCCCCAACATTTCCCCCTTTTAGTCCAATGAAAGGCTCTTTTCCTTATAACAATAAATACAATACAAAACAATAAGGACAGTTAGGCAACAAGTATAAAAATTACAAGGATAACATACCATTATCCTGTCCATATGTATTTGGCAACTAATAATAATACTCTATTATCTATATATCTCAATGAATTTAAAGTTTTATACTTAACTCAGTTTCCATCCTAACTTCCTTTACTGACTTAAAAACATCTTCTTAGTCCTAGAACGTCCTTTTAATTCCTAAACAACCTGAAATTTAACTGTGAGACTATAACTATCTGATCTTCAACCACATCAGAGACCTGGGAAGGATAAATATATCTGACTTTACAGGAAGTACAGAGCTAGTAGCTTCCAAAACTAAGAAATGACAGACAACTGGCTGCCTGAACACTCCCCAATTTCTCTCTATAACATTGGAGCATCTATCTTCAGCCAGTATCTCTGACAGAGATTAATGTTTTGTGCTTTTCGGACAGCATTTAGTCTACAGTTGAAGCAAGGGCTTTTTTCTTGCCCAGTGGCTAGCTTGCCACTCATGCAGCCATCTCCAAATGGAGAATCTTTGAAGCTCATCATCTACTTGAAGTAGACTTGGGGGCGCAGACAGAGGATTTTTATGATCAATCTTATCTAGAGACACTTCTGGGTACATCCTCTTACCCATTCTCCAGCATGTTCCACTGACCCTCCATTCTTGGTGAACATTATTGTACTCTCTTGCTGGTATTCCTTTCGTGTCTTTTCCCATCAACATTGCTGCTGCTTGTCATTGTTGAAGGACTGACTTTTCTAACTTCAGAAATGCTAAGGTGTTTTGACCAGTACTCTACAAGCCTTTATTTGCTGTATTTTTTTATCTTCCCAGTTCTCTCTCTCTCTCTCTCTCTCTCTCTCTCTCTCTCTGTGTGTGTGTGTGTATTCATACAAGCATACATCACACACACACACACACACACACACACACTCTTGAACTATGTTTTATTTTCCTATAGGGATAGCCCACTATTTTAAGTACTTTTAGTAGACTTTAAAGACCTTGCTTCCTATTTGCATTCCAGCACATGATTTTTCTCCCCCACAGGAGGATTACACACTGGTCAAAAACTGACCTCTTTGCTCTGAGTCCCCTCCTCTCATCTCTTATATACCATGTGTGCATAGCAGTGTCTTTTACAGGTTGTTCACCATAAAACACATATTTCCTCATGCTCCCCATGGTTAAAGGCCAATGCCTGTATCCAATATGCATAAGGAAGAGGCCAATCCTCCAGAAGAATTCATTACTAGCCTCTAAAATAATTAACTTGCGTAGCAGTAAAATACCTTTTCTCAGGACACAGAATGTTGTGGGTGTGAAAATTTTGCATTATTCTCTAAGATACATTCTTTTTTTGGATGAGACACATTAATCAACATGGGGGAAGCATGTTCTTACATCTTGGTGAAAGGGGTGCTGTGAATCTGGTAGTGGATTCTTTCTTGCCTGCTGCAGCTTCAGCCAAATACTCCCAATTTCCTTGTTCTTTGGAGGGTTTAGGAGCATGAAGACTTAGCCCTTCTCTGTGGTCTGTCAATTGTTCCTGCCTTAGATCAGTAGGGTGAGGTGCTTTGCTTCCTGAGAGAGAAAGCAAAAGAGATCTGAGCTAATTTGAGGACATTATGGTGGGTTTTTTTTTGGGGGGGGGGTAAAATGAGGTGTTTAAAATTCTCAGAGCAATGTTTGCCACACAGAATCTCAGCAAATCCTGTTCTCCTACTGCCAGTACCTGTCCCCTCCTTCAGTTTGTTAGGTTCACTTCAGAGATGCCCTTGGATCAGATGCAGAACATTGCCTCTGTTGTGACTAGTACCATTTCCCCCCCCCCAGCCTCATTACACATTGTGTATTGTTATAATAACATACTATAGCAGAAGCTATTAGAAACTTAGGAGTTGCTTATTTCTCCAATTTTTCATGCAATGTGGTCAGATGTGATTGACTATAGGTAACGGAAATCTTGGAAAGTGAACCCCAGATAGCGGGGAGCTCCCCACGCTTCACCATGTCCAGGCCAGCTTGAAGAAGTCAGTCGTCTAGGTTTCAGGTTAAATTCATGCAAGCCCTGAGGTGGTTTTATTATTTTGTAAATAGAGATTAGCCTTCAATGGGTGGTTGAACAAATGACTATTAAGATTTCTTCTAACTCTGAGATTCTTTATGGAGTTGTACTTGCCTTCGTGTAAGGTCCCCTCATGTTCTTGTCGTTGCTTTGCCTGTATTTGTCTCACAATTCCTTTGACGCCTGTCTCTAGCCTTTCTTCATTTGTGGAGTTACTGCAGTGTCTTTTGTATTCGACATTTATGCTGTGTAACAAATATACCTACACACACAAAATTAATGACTTAGAATGGTCATTTATTCCCTCACGAGTCTTGTGCCTAAGTCCTCCAAAGTAATTCATGTGTGTGGTTTTGGTTCATAATTCACCACGGGATTGGATTTGGGTGCTGGCTGAGACATTCTCAGGGTTAGAAGCTCTACCCTTAAAGCAGCTCTCTCCTCCATTAGCCAGCAAGTCACTGCTGGTGAACTGGTCGCACTTTATGTGGGTCTCTCCATGGAGCTGCTGGCTTCTCTCAAGTGAGAGACTCCTGTCAGTCACCTTTCCTGACATAGCCGGGGGTGGGGGGGTGGGGGGGGGGGGGGGGGGGGGGGGGGGGGGCGCTCAGCTACTCCCACAGGATAACACTGATCCACAGTGGGAAGAGATGGCGGAGGGTGACTAGCAGGAGGTGCAGTCACTGGAATGAGTTGTTTGTGTCTGGGTTCCTTTGCATGGTATTCCTGTTATTCACAATATTTCTGTTCACTCACCCAGTGGTTCTCAAGTTTATGTCCAAGGCACTGAAGAGATAATAAAGAAAAAAAATGTTTTCCCATTGCTCTCCCAGAATTTTACCAGGAGGGCAGGAATAGAAATATACAGAACTGATTATAAAAGCATTGTACATGTATGTGCCAAACCTGGTGGAAGTTATGTGCTCTGGGTTCACTCCTGTTCCAAGTTCTACATTACCACTAACTGGCACTGGAGGGCCATTTACCCTTTCTATCCCAGCTGCCCCGTGTGTAAAACTAGTGTGAGAATGACTTTTGGTGTTCCCTTTCAAGCGTCAAGTGTGATAATAGATTTCATTGCCTCCCCGGATCTGGTTCTTCTTGGCTCTATTGCAGTAATTGTTTACGACTAAGATCTGCAAGAGGACAGGGTGCACAGCAAGAGTTTGTAGAGGGTTTTAAAAAAATTTAACCTTAATTTACTTATTTAGAGGGGCGTGAGTGTGCACACACCGTGCGTGTGTGGCGGTCAGAGGAAAATTTGCAGGGGTTGGTTCTCTCTTTTCCACTGTGTCTGCTCCAGGGATTGGCCTCAGTTCCCCAGGATTAGCTGAGAGTTGCCCACTGAGCCATCTTCCTGATCCTCTGAAAGAGGACCTCTCAATTTACCAGGCTGTGTGTAACAGTGAAATGTAGTGGATACTTCGGTGTTTAACTTATTAATGGATTATTTTATTTCTGCTAGCTTGTTTTTTATACAGCAGCTAGGTCCAGTGAATGTGCCCCAGATTATAATTGCTTAGGGAGCAGGAGTTAACTGGAAACATAATACTTTTTACTTGCATGGGGATTATTAGTTATCCTTGTGTTTCCCATTTTATCCATGTAGGTGTTGGGTGTCTTCTGTGTTTTGAGCTGAATGATGGCAAGTTCCGTCATGTGTCTGCAATTAGCATTATGCTTGGTACTTTGAAGATGCTCGGTGAACATTTATATCATTGAATTGTATAGCCAGTTGTTTACAAAGAAGACAGGAGATCTGGAGCATCCATCTCTAACCTGTGGGGCAGAACCATGCAATTGCTCTCTTAAGTGTGTGGAAGTACCTACTGTAGAAGCAGGATTTCACCAGTGTTAGCTCCTGGCTGGCAGCAGCTCTCATTTGCAGGATCAAGGAAGGTACCATAGCGCAGTAGGTGTGTTGTTAATGCTTTATGGCTCACTTTCAAATTAATTTCATAGATATGATTTTAGTACCTTACCTTATAAATGTCTGCCAGTGACATATGGAAAAATAGAAAGTACAGGTAGCTTCTGGGAAGGGAGACAGCTGAAATTCGAGTGACGATAGGGGACATGAACAAAGACTAGCAGAGGATGGAAGGATCAGATGTGTGCCTCACATGTGTAGTTTGCTGCTCAGAACACACAAGCTGGAGATGGAATTTAGTAGACTAACTCTGCTCCAGTCCCACATCTTGGTTGCACGCCTATTATGTGCCAGACTCTAGCTTAGATACTTATGAACCAAGCGATAAAACGTAGACCCTGCCCATGAGGAACTCAGGGTCTGATGAAAGCTCATATCCTGTTAGGCAGAATTTGAGTAGTGCTCCAAGAGGAAATTAGACTGTAGGAGTGTCCAGGAGAGAGAGCTCACCCACTGAAGCGTCAGGAAGAGCTGCCTGAATGAAGCAGGGTTTCAGCTGGGCCTTGGCTCACTGCCTGGAGTCAGCCCCCTGGAGCTTGGTGAAGAGCCCCAGATGGAGAGGGCAGGGACAGGGCACTGATGCTTTGAAAACAAGATCCCCAGTGAAAAGATTGTTCACAAAACAGATTTTCAAAGGTTCAGTGTTCCTTCCTCCTCATTCATTAGTTATCTTCCTTTGTCTATGTCTGGGCATATTGTTATCTCTACTTTGCCCTCCATTGCTGAAATCTATTCCTCCTCACAGTCTTCTCTGTTGCCGGCACTTTTTGATGTAGCTTTTGACTGACTGATTCACTTACAGAACCTCTGCTTGGTTCTTTTTCAGTGTATCAGTGTCCTTGCTGATTTTTTTTCTATATATTTTAACTTCCTCTCCCAATTTACTGTTTCGTTCACTTTGAACTGTCTTGTCAGGGACTAGACCTCTTTAGTACATCTGCTTATTTCAGTCATCTATACAGTCATTAATTCTTGTAAAAAGAAGGGCTATAAATTCATCATGGACATTTCAGCTTTTGGTGATTTGGGGGTTCATTATGGGGAGTTGGTAGTTTGGGAATGAATGATGGAGAAGACATCTATCTCTTCCAGGAACTCCGAGAAAGCAAAAGAACAAAATAGAATTAGAAAACCGGGGAAGTTAAAACTAGGAGACATATTCAGCCCTACAGAATTTCAGAGCACAATAAAGAAGCATAAAGATGCCGGGCGTGGTGGTGGCGCACGCCTTTAGTCCCAGCACTCGGGAGGCAGAGGCAGGCGGATCTCTGTGAGTTCGAGGCCAGCCTGGTCTACAAAGTGAGTCCAGGACAGCCAAGGATACACAGAGAAACCCTGTCTCGAAAAACCAAAAGAAAAAAAAGAAAAAAGAAAAAAAGAAGCATAAAGATTACACGACAACAACCTTCCTTCCATGGTACCACTGGTTCTCAGTATGTTCTCATTGATTTACTTGCAACCTAAAGGAACTGTGAGTACGCCTAAGCTAACACTCACTGTTGGGAGAAACAATCAGCAGATCCTGTTGAGGGGGGCCGCTCCTATCATAGGACCAAAGAATGTACTGTTGTACTCCTCCAGCTGGCTCCTGGCTCCTGACTCTATTTGTAGTTCTAATGCTGTGACAGGCTACGCTGCTAATTTGTTAAAAAGAGGCATAAGGGGTTCAGATGGATTTTACAAAGGGGGTACAGTCTGAAGTTCATCTTTGTGAAAGTTCTGGTGTGTTCTTTCATGTACATAAATGGGAGATGGTAAATATGGAGTAGGAATAGTTTGAGATGTTTGACAGCAAAGGCGAGGGTGGGCTTATCCAGTGCAGCCTCACCTAGGTCTTAGCTCCAGTTACGTTTCTGAGTTTTGAGAATGAACAAGTATTTGGTAATAATGTTATTTTATTCTCTTGAACCATGCCTTATATCCCTCCAAAGGAGGAATCAGTCCCTCCAGGTCCAAGTGTTCAGAGCAGGTAAAGTATGATTTCTCTTTAGGCAATATTCAGACATGTAGTGTTTAAGAACAGATGTTTGTACCAAATCCATTATTTCTTACCTCTTAATAACAAATAGCTGAAATAATGTTAGGAGCCCTAACCCCTAATGGTGGATAGTAAGCCTTTTGCCATTCTTGGGAAAGCCAGTAATTCATCTTTCCTTGTTCATTTTTATTTAGATCAAATGATAATCTTCTGTAAATGTTTCTAAGCTTGACAGCAGTGCTAGTACCACATATAGCTAGGTAGAAACTTGGTTTAGAAGGAGTCTCCTTTTTATTCATCTCCCTCTCTTCCACCTGCTGTAACTCTTCTATCTTCCCTGCTGTCCTGTCCCTTCCTTCTTCCTGCCATAGTCCTCTATCTACCTTCCCTGTTCCTCCTGGCTTCCCCTTACCCCTCCCTGAATCCCTGGGAAAGCATAAAGACCAAATGGATGTTGTATCCTATCCAGTGGATGCTGGATTCCTAAAACTGTGTATAAAATTTGGGGATATCTGCATTTGTTAACTTTTCTGGTAAGAAGCTGTATAATTTTACTTTATTTATTTAGTGTGTGTGCTCATGTAATGGTAGGGACACATATACATTCCACAAATGCTGAGGTGGGAGTTGACTGTCTCCTTCCACTATATGGGTTCTGGGGATTGGGGATCAAACCTGGGTCCATTGGCATTAGCTGCAAATACTCTTAGCCACTGAGCCATACTGTGGGCTTTGCTAACTTTCTTTTAATTTCACAAAAGATTCTATTACTAAAAATTAAAAGTCAAGAAACCCTGCTCTTGCCAAATACCTATGGACTGGACATTGGGAATGTATGCTAAGCCTTATAATTCTCATAATGGTGGCCCAATTATGTTTGTTGTTTTGTATTGATTGTATTTATTGTTATAAGAGAAAGAACCATTTGTTTGACTGAAAGGGGGAGCTGTTGGGGGGAAATATATACCTTAGACTTAAAAAAAAAAAAAGAAGTGGATGGGGGAGTTAAGGGGGAAGAAGGTGGGAGGGTAGGACCAGAGGTGGTGAGTAGGGAGGGGATTGCTATTGAGATGTCACTTGAAGAAATAAAAAGAAAGAAAGAAAAAAGAAACCCTGCTCTAATACAGCACAGGACTCGTCCATTTCAAAGTTGACTAATTGGAAACTTCTCAGAAACACTGGAGCCACAGAGTTTCATGGGGCTCAGGCCACAGAAGCCAAGCCCAGGAATGGGGCTGACCTTCATGGCCATTGGAGTCAGTCTCCATATCTCTCAGCCACCTCTTCTTGGGGTACAGGCTGGTGACAAGATGTTGAGAATGCTTCTTGTTCAGCCAAAATAGTAAAATGAAAAAAAAAGGATGAAAATGAAGAGGCTAAAAGAAATCTCCCAGGAAAATATTCCTGTATATGCTTATGATCTGAAGAATAAAGGTTTACGTTGAAATGAGCAAACCTTGTATGTCTTCTCAAAGAAGTCATCACTGTGCCTGTGGTGGGTCATTGGCCATTGTAATTAAGTAGGGATGTTGGGTATACTATTCAGTTTTCTTTTACTATAGCAGATACTTGATGTAGTCAGCTTTTAAGGACAGCAGTTTTGTTTGAGGGCTTTGAAGGTTCCATTGTGTCTTCAGTGGCTGAGGGAGTCCGTGGTGAAGCAATACTTCACAGTGAAAGTTCATGGTAGAACAAAACCACTCACTTTGGGACCATAAGTTAAAAAAGAGAAAGAAGATGAGACTGGGGTCCCATGGCCCCCTTGAAGAACATACACCCACTTACTGCATACCTTCCACGAAGCCTCATCTCTTATAGTTCCACCACCTTCTACCAGTGCCAGACAGGGTACAAAAGCACATGTGTACTGGAAGACACAATCCGCACTATAGCTGGGGTTCTTAGACTTTTTTCACTTATGACATTTTTTTTTTTTTTTTTTTTTTAAACTTTTTTTGTTTATTTATTATGTATACAGTATTTGCTCTACATATATGCCCAGGCAGATCTCAATGTAGATAGATGGCTGTGAGCCACCATGTGGTTGCTGGGAATTGAACTCAGGACCTTGGGAAGAACAGCCAGTGCTCTTAACCTCTGAGCCACCTCTCCAGCCCAACTTATGACATTTTTTTGCTTGAGAAATTTTTGCATGACCCTTGGTGTATAGGTATACAAAATAGACACACAGATCAAATGTTTACCATAATGAATCATAAATGGATTTTAGAACAGTTCTTTAGTGTATATATATATATATATAATTTTACCATATATTGAAGACAAAAGCAAACAAACAATTAAGAAGATGGCTGCACATATTTTTATATAAATCATTAATCTTGGCCAAATATTGGATACTACAGGGTATAGTGTGCCTTCAGTGTTGATTAATATTTTGATTTTAAAATCGTCAGTGCTGAGAATATTGCTTTGCATGAATATGTACTACAACATGGCAAGCATATGTTCAGGGCCTTCTCAGAAATTGTTGGAAATTCTGTCCTAATCCCAAGTCAGATTCATGTAACATTTAAAAAAAAAAGGAAACTCAAGTCAGAAACTCCAACAGCAGTTTTTAAAATCAAGCATTCTAACACAATAGAATCCAATGACTTGCTAATTTGATACTTACATGCTGAAGAATGATATCGGAAAATACTAAAAGCCTTTGTTTTCTGTAATTCAACCATTCTATCTCTAGAAGAACAAGAAACTTTGTATGGACCCTGGAAACACTGCAGTCTGTGACATACAGTGGTCCTGCCCCTGAGCCCAGGCGTTCTGGCCTTCGATTACTGGTGATGCCTGGAATAACCTGTACAGTACAAGGCACACGTGCTGTGAGTTCAAAGCCAAGCCTACAGTCAAGTCACTCGGGGCAGGACCGGGCAGACTCTGCTGGAAGCACTTCTGATGTAGTATACTTTGGTTTTGAATTAATTTCTGTCTCTTGTGCATTCAGACGCTTTTTACAGTTACTTAATTTGTCACTATTCCCATATTCAGTTATATGACTTGCAGTTGAAGAATCTGCAAAGTATAGCATAAGGTATAGATTTACTTTGTTCTTTTATTTCAGTGTTTTTCCTGAAGAAGAAACTTGATAGTGCTAAACTGAGGCATTCAGAGAGAACTTGATGTGGTTCCTGTCCTCCAAGGTTGTGTAAGAATAGGGTTAAGCCAGGTGGTAGTGGCAAATGTCTTTAATCCCAGGACTAGGGAAGCAGAAGCAGGTGGATCTCTGTGAGTTCAAGGCCAGCTTGGTCTACAGAGTGAGTTCCAGGACAGCCAGGGCTACATAGAGAAACCCTGTCTCGGGGGAAAAAAAGGAGAGAGAGAGAGAGAGAGAGAGAGAGAGAGAGAGAGAGAGAGAGAGAAAATAGGGTTTAAAAGTCTATAAAATATCAACAGGCTATTCAGAAGCATTGTATAATGCATTTGTGAAAGGTAGCTGTATTTAGGCTGGAGTAAGAAACTAGCTAGGGGCACTGAAGAGATGGCTGAGTGGCTAAGGGCATGTACTACCCTTGCAGTGGACCAGAGTTCGATTGCTAGCACTTCTGTCAGGTATCTCACAAATAAATCCCTGCTCCAGTAGTATTTTTATACTACTTTAGAAAGTAGTAATAAAAATAAATCTTTATAAAAAGACAGACTATTGCTGTTCCAGGTCTATACAGTATAGATAGTCCAGGGACATCGCTTGTGACCATTGTCGTCCTGCTGATGAGTCCCCTGGACCTTCTTAGGTTTGCAGGAGCTAGAGATAGCTAGGTGGGCTAAGTATTGTTACTTTCATTTATGGAACTGTTTTCACTGTTACAAATGAGAGCAAGTCCTCAGTGAGTAAGCTGATGCTGGTGTGAAGTCACATGGGGTGGGTGAGAAGGTGCAGGAGGAAAAGGACTCTAGAATTGATCACTGTGGCATGATTGGGAACCAGGGCGGGAGCAAAGAGGGAGGTGATTGTTGGAGAGCCAAAGGAAAGAGTAATGTAATGGCTCACTGCTGAGGCTTCAAGAGCAGGGAAGAGGCGCACAGACAGGGCTAGCTGCAGAGAGATGGGAAGCTCTGTGAGGCAGATGGCAAAGAAAGGGTGATTTTTGACATGATTACAAAAGCAGGCAGCAGGACTCACACAGGGTTGTGCGTATAAGGAAAGGATGAGAGTGAGTCATAGGTGACTTAGGTTGATTCCTGCTGCCACCTTAGAGGATCTTGGGGTTGATGTGTTCCCAGGAAGTGGGACCCAGAAAAAAAAAGGCACAGAGATGAGATAAATAGCCAATCACATTTACTTTGAGCTGGTGTCAAGGGCACTGGTGTGAGTCATCCTCCCACGGGTGGGGGGGGGGGCGGAGGGTAGAAAAGGATGGTGCATTCGTCATCATCAACTTCCATCCTGGGTCTTCTGCCATGGGTGGGTTGTGTTTGAGTAGGGCAAGCTGGGGAACACAGGCGAAGAAGACAGCAGCCCTTCCCTTTATAACAGTGAAAAGGCGACCCCTTTGCCTAACCATTGCAATGTAGAACCGTATAACAGCAAAGTTCGCAGCCACCTACCAACTAAAGCCGCTTCGATTATGCAGAAATAACAGCTCTATCTCGGATGAAGAAAAATAGAATGTATATGACAGTTTTGTGCACATCTGTGTTCCAAATCAGTCTTTTCAGATCAGCCCATTATTCCGTGGATATTTTTGTGGTTCATGCTCTACACACCACACCCTGTGGGAGAAACTGTCTAAAAACAGACCACCGATCAAGTACGTCATGGATCTCTAGAGTCATAGTGTGTGATTTGAGTCTGGGCTCTGCCCAGATTACGCGTGAACGTGATCTTGGGTGAGTTGCTTCGCTCTTTTATCTCTCCTTCCAGATCTGTAAAATGAGAATATAGTACTCACGGCATTGCTGGAGGGGTTCGCTGAGTTAATAGTTATTGAGCACTTAGAACAGTGGCTGTCACTTTGCAAGCACCGAATAAGTATCAGCTGTTATTGTGCTTCTGTGGATTGCCCTGTAATTAAACACATAATTTACCAAGTGCCTGTAATAGGAACAACAGTAGCCGAGGAGAGAGCTTATATACACAGGCACGGAAAGAACACAGAGTGACAGAGATAGCTGATTGTGTTGGTCTCAGAGGTCCATCCAGCACAGGCTGAGTGCCTGCCAAAGACTAACAACAACACATTTTAACTACTCTGGGTTGGTCTTAAACGATGTTTCTTCATAACAGAAACATTGGATCGGTGGTCTGTAGTATAGGAGTGATCAGTATTTTATTTTTTCCTGTGCCTACTTATGAGCTCAAAAGTAATGCTTATTAAAATCTAATCCTTCTAGGCTAGAGCTGTATTGAACCATTGCTCCTTTGGAAAACAGTGTGCTAGGTGGTGACAGTGAGCCCAGGCTGTAGGACTCATTTATTTGAGTGAGCCCAGGTTTGCTGCATACCAGTTGTACATTTTTGGGCGAGTTATTTAATCTCACAGTTTCCTTGTTTTTAAAATGGGAGCAGTGGTTGTATTAACCTCTGTGGTTACGCTTAAGACTAAGTTAATATTTCCAAAGTACTTAGAAAAATACCCAGCCCATAGCAAATACTTCCAATGCTGCCGAGTTTTCTATCATGGACACCTCTTCACCATTTTAGATGGGAATTCTTTCAGGGCACCACAGGCAGACAGGCCGCTGCTGCCTTCCATGCAGTGGGCCCCAGTGTTTTCACTATTCTGACGTGTTTTACAGAAGTCTTGTCCCATGGCTTCCTGCCTTCCATTACTCACCCTTGGAATTTTTAAAAGAGATTAATTTTTTTTCTTATCTTATTAGTCTGGATGTTTTGCCTCCCTATGCACATCTGTGCTTATGTACCTGGTACCCGTGGAGGCCAAAAGAGGGCATCGGATGCCCCTGGAATTGGAGTTACAGACATTTGTAGACTGACCTGTGGGCGCTGGGCATTGAACCAAGGTCTTCAGGAAGAAAAACCAGTGCTCTTAACCACCGAGCCATCTCTCTAGGCACAGGAGATTTTTATGCGAAAAATATAATAAGATTTGTCAATTTCTTTTAACATGTTCAAAGAGCAAACAAATAAAATGAAGGTTTAGAGGAGGCATAAGTAACTTAGATACTTCCTTCAATTTATACATAGTTTGGATGATAATTTGATGGATGCATGTAGGTCCTTTTTGTCATATAGATGGTATTTGTACCAAATGATTTCTCTTAACAATGTATGTTTACTCCCATTCTGTGTTCTGTGTGTCTGTCTACATATGTTCGTGTACATGCACACATGCATGTGTTTATAAAATACAAGTCTCAGGTCAGGATTTGATCTTTTCCTCTCTACTTAGCTGGCTGTACATGTGGAAATGACAGGGTCTACCCCTGATGCTGTCATCTCATTGGCTTTAAGCAGATCTGTCCTTTTTGGCTCCAAGGCCACAGGATGTTTATTCATTTAACATCTCAGTATTGATGGCTGTTCCATCCTGAGCTCAGGTGTGAAGGGCTTGTCCCCTACCATGAGACAGTGGCTTCTTTTCATCTTTGCTGATAGCCACAGGTGTTGCTGAAGAGACGCAGCCTTCAAATTTGACCTTTGAGGAGAAGCTCTGTAAATAAAATCTGATGCTATTATGTTACCTAATCTCACAGTTTCCTTGTTTTTAAAATGGGAGCAATGGTTGTATTAACCTCTGTGGTTATGATTAAGACTAAGCGTATTCTTACCCTTTATAACACCCCTTATAAATACGGGGTGTTTATCTTCCAGAATATATACTATTAAAATTAGGGAGAGCATATCTTTCATTTGAAACAAAATAGATAATATTCAGAAAAACACTTTTTTTCCCATTCAAAGTCTGAATTGCAGAATTTAGAAAAGTTACAAAATATAGCATCTCATACACTTTGTTCTCTCTCTTTCTCCCGCTCCCTGTGAGCTTGACCACAACAGCCGAGGATGCTTCTAATTCTAAGTCTCAGTGGTCCTATAGACCTTTTTGCCAATAAATTCAACTGCAAAACTAAGGCTCCAGGCAAGTTGCAGAGCCGACTCCTTTCCTCATTCTATCCTTTGTTAACTTCCCACCTTATAGGTTACATTTGTCATTTTGTTTTCTCTGATTTGATATTCATTTCCATTGAGGACAGAATATAGGCTGGCAGCCAAGAGTTGGGAATGCAAGCTCTCTTTTCTAATTTCTACACTGGAATGCTGTTATCATCAAACTTCTTATTGACTGCACTTCTTTAATCTGAAATCAGTTCTTTTATGATGCATCTGGTGGGTCTGATTGGCCAGTCTACAAATACCTATTTATTTTTATTATTTATTCAGGTGCAAGTCAGAGGACAACTTTTGTGAGTTGGTTCTCTCCTTGCACCTTTATGTAGGTTCTTGGAATTGAACTCGTGTCATTAGACTTGTGAGGTGGTTGCTCTTACCTGCTCAGCTATCTCACCAGCCCCTAGAAATATTTAGTGACATAATCTTCAGTTGATAACTTACAGGAGTTATTCTGAAAAATCAATGCAGTTATCTTATTGTGGTAGATTCTGATGTCATGATCCCAGTAATATTGTATTAGCTACCTGTGCTGTATAAGAAGCCATCTCAAACCTCCATACTTTTTTGGTGTATGTTTGTCTATTCCACGGTGGTGGTCTCAAATTTGGTATAGTTGAGGATGATCTTGAACTTTGGATCTTCCTGCCTCTAACTCCTGAGTTTGAGCACTAGGGTTACTCGTACTTATGTGGTACTGGGAATCAAACCCCGTTCTTTGTATATGCTAAGTAAGCACTCTATTAACTAAGCTATATTCCCAGCTCTAAATCTCAGTACTTGAAGTAAAAATCAGTTCATCTCTGCTGCCTGGGATTGACTGGTTGACCCGGAGGATTGGATAAGTGACTGTTAGTTTCAGCTACATTCAGTCACATCCCTAAGGCTAGCAGAGTGGATTGCTTGGCTTGGCTCATCTTGGCATGCCTTTGATCTGTGAAGTTGTGCTCCTTCCTCTGGGATCAGGAGATAGATTATCCTAGCGCATATTTCTCATGTGATAGTAAAATTGTGAGGACATAAAGCCAGTCTTAGCTAACACATTTCAACATTCTGCTATGTTGAGAAACTAATGGGCATTGGCCAGGTTGAGTTACATGTTCAACCTGGGGGCACACAAAGCTCATCCAGCACAAGGCACAATTGGAGGACATGATGGCTTACATCCATCCACAAGACTCACCTAGTGAAGGAACCCCTGGTCGTGCTTGTGAGGAATTATCTTGATTCGGCTAATTGAGGCAAAATACTCCCCTAAATATGGGCGAGGAAATAATCCCTATTGGGTTAGGGTCCTAGACTGCCTAAAAAGGAGAAAGCTAGCTGGGTACCAACATTCATCCCTCTCTACTTCCTGAGTTCAGTGGGACCACCTGCCTCACACTCTAACCACCAATCTCTCCCTACTATGATGGGCTTCCCTCAAACTGTAACTGGAGTCAGCAGTGGACCCTTTCAGCCATTGGAGCTTCTGTCCAATAACTGCCATCCCAAAGCGACAGAGGAGGCAGAGGCAGGGCATGTCTGTGTCTGACAACTGGGAATAGTATTAATAGTTTCAAATACAGGATTTTAGAAATGCTATAAAATGTTAAAAGATAAGATAAAAGCCACAGTGTTCTAACTGTCTTGATCTATGTTTACTGCTCAAATGTGTTTCCTCTGTCTCTTTTGTTCACCAAGAGGGTATTATTACACCAAGGCTTTCCTTAATATATTATGGAGATTCCCAATATTTGAAAAGGCTTTGTAGATATAATGTCGATATCTATGTAAATATTCCACTGTATAGATAGACCATAATCCACCTTGTCTTCCTCTCCTTCATAGATAGTTGTTTCCTGTATTTTGTCTTTCTAAATAGGAGTGCGGTGGGTGAGCTTGTTTATGTACACATCTTCACCTGTATGCTGCCTTGTTTCCTTCCTGGAGGATGCAGCAATCTGACCTCCAGTGGCAGTGTAGGCGATTCAGATGTCAGTCTCCTGTTGAGCTTGGGCTTCCTCTCAGCTCAAAACTTCTTCAAGAGGGAGGACTAAGCTGCAGTACTGGGATGAAAGCATGAAGGTGGCGCTGGCCTTGGACTTCTCAATTGGAAGACTTCTGTAGTCTACAGGACAGTGGGCTTCCTTTTCAGCCAACATGGCTTGTTCTGTAGCCTCAGTGCCCAAGACAGCAATGGTTACGTTTTTAGATAGGACCAGGGCCTGATCATGAATAGCAAATGCTGTCCTTCCATGTTTCCTACATGCTCTCACCTGTTGAAGATGGTTTCGCTCAATCAGAAGAACCGATTTCATCTTCGTTTTGGGCATCAAGTTCAATTACACTTTCTGCCGTTACTTTTGCCTACTGTGTGTACTGCGAATTACACTTTCTGCCATTACTTTTGCCTACTGTGTGTATTGCGAATTACACTGGGTCACAGTCACTTCAACATCAGGACATGTGGCCTTACCTCACAATTCGCTGCTCATTGCATGGGGCCATTTTCCCAGGTATTCCCTCCTCTTCACTTTATTATACCCAGGGTGAAATCTCATCCTGCTTTATCCCTTCTGGCTTCTGCTCGTGGCAGACGGTGTTCAGTTTGGGCTGCGAGTGTGATTTGTACAAGTAGCAGTTTCAGGCATCTCACTGTGGAGTGGAGAAGGGGATTCATAGCTCTCTCTGCCTCTCCCTCCCTTCCCATTCTGTCCTAGCATGGCTTCCCGTGGCTTCTTTTTTACGGACAGTCTTGAGTTCTGAGCCTCCTCACGGGAGAGTCACTGATCTTCTTTTGGCCCGTGGTTCAGTTGTTTCCATAAGCTGAGCAGGGTGCCCATCTGGCCAGAAGAGCAAGTGTAGAGCAGCCTCCCTTCTCTGGCAGCCATTAAAAGGCCCTTTGTTCCCTCCTAGCCCCTCCTGGTCCAGGAAGTTACCCACACCCTGTGACGGAAATGCCCCCATCACACCAGACATTCAGTAGCTTATAGAACTCAAGCAGAATGTTACCTTGTGAATGGGAACCTAACCTTTTCTGTGCTTGAAGGAAGTAGCTTATGGGGTTCAAGTTTATCTTTGTGAACTTTTGCTTCTCACCTTGGTTCCCATGCTTCCCTCCTTACCTGTTCTGTATGATTTTTTTCAAGTACCCCCCCCTTTTGTAAATAAGGAAATTGGAGTCATATTCTTGAGTATGTTTTCACAGTCTAAACTCCTCTGCTCCCCTGAACAGTTATGGGTCACCAGACAGTCAGGGCTTGTTTTCAAATAGCAGAGGAACATGTCTGCTTTGTGTATGCCTCATCTTAGTAAAGCTGGTGTCCGATGAGGACCGTGGACTTTGGGAACTGCTGGCTTTTCCTTTTTCTCCATGTGTTTCAACACACTTGGCTCTCCCTCCATACCCCACCTTCTGTTCCTGCAGGGCTGGCCTGAGTAATTTGCTCTGAAGCAATTTGGCACAGGTTAAACTCCAGAGCAGTGTGTGTCTGGTGACTGTGGAGCCCCACGGCCCACTCTTGCTGCTTAGCAGTTATCTCTCCCCAGGCCCAGTGATCATCATGAAAGCCAAGGCAACAAGATATATCCTAGGCTCACCGAGATCCTACCCTCTTCCCTAGTTCAGTATTGTATCCATTTCAGCCAAATAAACCCAAAACTTTCCTAGAGGTCTGTGTAATGTCTCTGAAGTTTACTTAAATTTGAGGTATAGGTAGGGAAACAGAAGAGAACAAAAACTAGGGCTTGAGAACTCAAGAAAGAAAGATGGAAATGGGGAGGGGGTAGAGAGAGGAGAGAGAGAGAGAGAGAGAGAGAGAGAGAGAGAGAGAGAG
>CAJQZJ010032348.1:1327425-1358190 GCA_907164525.1 Lophiomys imhausi | reverse complement strand
CCCCCTTACACTCCAGGGGCTCACCCCCCTCCCCCTTACACTCCAGGTGCTCACCCCCCTCCCCCTTACACTCCAGGGGCTCACCCCCCTCCCCCTTACACTCCAGGTGCTCACCCACCTCCCCCTTACACTCCAGAAGCTCACCCCTCTCCCCCTTACACTCCAGGGGCTCACTCTGAAGGAAAGGAAACAGGATAAGAGTGTAGGATTATAGAGGTAGCTACCTGTATGGAATAATTCTGTTTTTAAAAATTTCAATTCCAAAGAAATATTTTGAAAGCTAAACAGTTACATAATGAAGTTATTTCTCCATATCTCCTTTGTCTCAGCTAAGCATTAGTGTGGTTTGATGTTTGATGCTTACCAAGAACGGGTTTTTAGACCCATTATTGACTGCCATGACTTGCCTGCAGTTGATGAGACCCACTTTTCCTATACTCTCCTAGTGTGAACCCACAGAGTCTTAACCCTCTATAACTGAGGTCCTAATGTGTCTACACAACCAGGCCATGTCCTTAGTTCTTCTATCTGGGTGATAGTTGGGATGAACTTCTTTCCTTGGTAGTGTTCATGGTCCTGATGATGTACCTCTTTGTGCTTCTTGTCATTCATTTAGAACCCATTCATGCTATTCTTGGAGTTGTTTGCTGTTGTTCATTCTCTACATCTTTTTTCCCCCTGACTTCTCCCTCTGTTCTCCCATGAGACTAAATTGGGACCCTGAACACAAACCCTCCATGTCAGGAGGGCACAGGGACCTCTCAGTACCTCATTGAGACAGAACATGGAGCCCACTCCTCTCAGTTCTATGTCTGTTGGTGCCGTACCTTCCTTTTGTTTACGTGTTCAACACATGTGTAGATGTACAGTTCATTGCATGGTCAACAAAGAAGTCAGCATACACAAGTGCCGAGAAGGTGTATGTGCCAAGTATGGAAAAGAACACCTTCTGTGTGAGGATGGAAATATAATTTACTTTTGTTCTTTTAGGGCCTGAAACAGGGCTGGATTTGAGGTCATTGTATTAGGGTTGGCCCTTTACTATAAAGAACTTAAAAGGTAATATTATCCATCTGTATCTGTATTGAGCCTTTGTTTCTTGGCATCGAGTGGCTCACATTCATGCCTGTGAGCCTTGTAGTCTGCTTCCAAGCAATTTCTTTCATCTTTATGGCTTGCTTACCACCACCAAATGTATCTTGTTCTTTTTAGTATGTTGTGATGTGGTTCAGGAAGCGTCACAACCCGAACAATAGATCCCCATAGTGGCGTCAGGATCTAGGGCCACTGGAGGAGACATGGCAATCCTTCCTGATTATCCTGGATAAAGACAGATAAAGGAATCAAATACCCTTGTGTACATCAAAGTCTGTAGGCCGACTAGCCTGCTGTCCGCACCACCTTTTGTAGCCTAAGAGCAACATTTCAAATGATGTTTAGAAATCTGATCCTGAGGCACCTGCGGCCAGATGGGCAGGCTTTTCCTGTCAGCCTGCTTCTCTCTGTTGTGGGCTACCCCCTGCTTAGAAAGGAGAAAAGCAGGGCTTAGCTTGTGCCAGGCCAGGAGGCAGAGGAGCTCTTGGTGTCCTTGGGAGTTGAGCTGGAGTCTCCAATAGGTTAATCTGACTCCTGAATTTTGCTTTCGCTGGCTTTTGTTTTTAATGTACAATGTCATGTATTCATGGCCTAGGGGAAACCTTGGCTGATACTAATCGCATGCCTACTTCCTAGCCAAGCACATGATGTGATGAAGGGGGTACTCAGCCTACTCCCGAGCCACTCATATTTCTAAAACATGAAGGTGGCTTGTGGATACAGAGATGCTGCATGAAGCTGGGGCTCCGGGAGAGGTTTAGGGAAAGGGGCCTTTGTGCAGGTAGACCCCAAGTGATGATCTCCCTTTAAAAGCCTATTCCAACTGAAAGTGCTAGCCCAGAACTTATGGGGTGCTCTTAGTCCTGGTGATATACTATGAAGAAAGGCTTTAGGGGAGAAGACACCTTACACACACATTTCTTTTTCCTAATTGTCTGTCTAATGGTGGATGTATGGTTTCTGAATAAAGAATGCCTGGCCTCCTGCCCGCAGACCACACTAGGCACATTCCTCCAGAAACAAAGAGACCTTTTTTCCCAAGAATTCCATGAAAGCTGTCAGGTTGACAGTTTCCTAGAAGATTGTTTTAAAAACTAAAGCAAAACTGCACATTACTAATATGATTTGCATATCAACCTGTGCAAACTATCTAAAAGAATACAGTGGGACTGGGGATATAGCTCAGTCTACAGACTGTTTGCGTGGCATGCAAGAAGACCTCAATTCCATCCCCAGGACCACATTAAACCGGGCATGGTGGAGCACGCCTTCAATGTTGGCATTGCAAATGGGGAGCTAGGGGACCAGAAGTTCAAGGCCACCTCAGCTATCCAGGGTCCAAGGCCCAGCCTGGAACACATGAGAATCTGTCTCAAGATCTGTTACACAATTAAAATTATAAAGGAACACAATGAAAAGTCTTGTCAACACTGTGTTGGGAGCACGCACCCTCCCTGGCCACCCCTGGGGTCATCTTTTTGTTAGTGTCTCATGCACTTGGCTGTCTAAGGTAGTTTTGTGGTAGGACTAGTAAGTGTGACTCTGTATTCACTTTCCATTTTCATACTAAAAGAGGACTACTGGATGTGCTATTCTGTTCCTGTCTCCTCTCTCCTCACTACAAGTCTTAAAGAACTTTCTAGGTCAGCCCAGAGAGCCCAGAGAGTCCGCACTCCATGCACCTACCCTGAACTCCCCATGTCATATGTCTGATTGGCCCCTGAGTCTTGAATTACTATTCTGTGGTGGATGAAATGAACTTTCTTCGTTCCCAGCCTCCGTGGATCAACTGCACTTACCACCAACACCACCCAGCAGTCACAGCAGTGACTCCGAGGGCAGCCTGAGCCCCAACCCACGCCTACATCCCTTCAGCCTGTCCCAGGCCCACAGTCCTGCCAGAGCCATGCCCCGGGGTCCCTCTGCCTTGTCCACATCTCCTCTCCTCACAGCTCCACATGTAAGTATCTGGGTGGCCCTTCTGGGGAGCTAGGAATCCTCTCAGTATGATTTTTCATCCTTGTAATGGAATTTTTGTTTAACGACTAGAAAGAAGTCTTCTTCCTTGCTCTTTCTGTTGTAACAAAATACCCAAGACTGAGTAAGTTAGGAAGGAAAATGTCTGTTTTGGTGCACAGTCCTGGAGGTGGTGCAGTCCGAGGGGATGGTGCCTGCATCTACTTAGCCTCTGGAGAGGGTACTCTATGCTTGGTGGAAAAACAGAAAGAAGAAGCAGGGAGTGGCAAGGACACATATGCAAAGGAGACAGGGAGGCTGTGGTAGCAGCACACCCCCTTGGTAATGAATCCAGTCCTGTGAGACCCAATTCAATTTTGCAGAAAGGCCTTGATGTGTATTCTTCATGCCCACACTTCTCAACAGTACCACACTAAGGACCAACCCTCCATGTGGGGAAAGGCTGGATTCAAGCCACAGGACCAAAGCAGGGCAGTTAGAACCCTAAAGAACATGTTTAGAAAGACCTGCCTACAAATCTCAGGGATTCTCTTCATATGCAGGTCCAGTTCTTTTTCATTTGTTTATTTTCCAGGGCTGGCAGCCTAAGGCGTAGCATTTCTGTTCCTTCCCCCTCAAAGCTATATATACCCTAAAGTTATACCATAAACATTTGTCACTAATGCAGATGATCCTTACTTAGTGTGCACTAGGAAATAAATGCCTTTCATCTTCTAGATAAGCATTCTTGGGTGAAATTTGAAAAGAAAGTCTCTCTGAGATTAAGTTCTTTGATGTCAAAAGCTCAAAAACACAGTTTAATCTTTGTGTTGAGGGGGTTGGGGGATGTTAACCAAGGGTCCTGGGACAGAATCACTGGTCATCATTCTTCTCACACACACATAAAAAGGAGGGGGAGAGAATTCACCTTTTATTGTTCTAAAGAGGGAATCCGATTTCTATGAAGTCTTAAGAATTGCAAGTAGATTTTTAAACTTATAGTATCATGAATAACAAATTTTAAACATAATATTCTATTCTTTGAGAATTTCATGCACACAATGTATATGTCTAACAGATATAAGCAAAATATTTTAATACAGTATAGGAACCATCGACCAGCATAATTTGAGAAGTTTTGAGATTCACTTGTCCCTATAAGTTTTAGTTCTCTTTTGTTTGTTTGTTTTATTTTGTGAATTTCACATCATGCACAAACAATATGTCACCATTGCTGAGAACAGAGGGCTTCACTTCTTGCCTTTTCTATTTGAACCTGCCTTTTGCCCTTTAGACTGTTGAAGTTATTTTCATCCTGTGTGTCCACATCTTCTTCCTGGGCTAACCCATTCTGCACACACGTGGGAGAATTCCCCACTCCCGTGCTCCTGCCAGCAGCAGCCAGGCAGTGTTTCCCTGCTGTCTCTGTGCCCTGAGGCGCCCCAGAACCTCTGCTTGTGTTAAGCAGCCCCCACTTTGCCGTCTAGTATCACAAGCTCATCTTCTCTGGCCAGAGGTGCCTCCAGTTCTTTTCTGAGTACATACAGCATTGCCCTTCGCTCAGAATAACCGCCTCGTCCTCATAAATCATCAGTTTTCCAGAGGGCAGCATTCGCATCTCCCTGCCTGCTCTAAGCCTTCTCTCATCCCGTAAGGTCACAAGGATTTTCTTTCTCTAAAAGTTGAATGTTCCTCAGTCAGCATCACAGCTTAGCATCGAGCTGCTCTTAGGATTTCACGGGTGTCACTTCGGTCCTACTGTCTTGATCCTAAGCCACTCCAGGGATGGGGCTTGTTTTCAGTCCTCTGTGGCTGGGAGCATGGAGATCAAGGCACTAGTGAGTCAGCGTGTGTGACTAATGTAAACACGTCATTGTGTTCTGGGCTAAATGCAACGGGCTGTGGTTCTCATCTTCATTGCTGATGTGCAGTGTAGGTCTCTCCGAAGCCTGAACTTCCATGGACAATGCGTGCTGGTGTGTCTCTGGGACTTCAGGCCCCTTAGCTGTAAGTGAAGGGGAAGAGGAACTGTGGTGTGGAGAGAGCTGGTCATAAAATTAGTCTTTCAGAAAGAAAACAATAAAAGTCTTGAACGAGGGGCTGGCTAGGTAGCTCAGTGGTTAAGGACACTGGCTGCTCTTCCACAGGACCCAGGCTCAGTTCCAGCATGGCAGTTCACAATTGTCTGTAGGAGTTACACTATCATACATGCAACCCTAGTATACATAAAATAAAAATAAATAATAAAAACCAAAAAATGTCTTAAATGAAGCTGAATTCTAAGGGAATTTCCCATTACTCCTGAGCCTTCAGGGATGGAGGGCTTGATTTTTATACTATTGCCTTGTGTGTGCTAGAGAGTGGGATATTTCCTGGGAAAGGTTGGATGGAGACCTCTCCGACTTTCCCTTTGATTTAGAATTCTTGGGTTTAAAACACCCACATGGGATATTGGGGAGGTGGCTCAGCGGGTCAGAATACTTGCTCTGCACACATGAAGACTTGAGTTTGAATCACCCACATAAAAAGCTAGGCACAGCTGCCTGCGTCTGTGGCACCAGCACTTTGGGGCTGGGCCAGTAGCTCCTGACAGCTCACTGGCCAGCCAGCCGAGGTGAAAACAGCAAGCTCCTGGTTCACTACAAAGCTGAGAAATAGAAGATGCCTGATGTCCTGCTCTCGTCTCCATATATGCATGCATGGGCACGAGCACATATCCTCTACATGCATGCCCCACATGTGCATACACACGTAGCATACGTTACACATGCCACACATACTTAAGTAAATATGTAGATAAAGCATCCACGCGGACACAGCTTCTCTATCGTTGCTTTTACTTCAAAGCCCCGATGCCCGACCCAGAGCATAAGAGACACCCTTTCTCTGCACCGTGAGACACTGTGACAGGCTCTCCACACCCTATGTTGAGGTCATTTTTCAGTCCCTCCTCTCTGACCTTTCGGTGCTTCCTGCTCTGTCCAGAAGCTGCAGGGATCTGGCCCACTGGTCCTGACAGAGGAAGAGAAGAGGACCTTGATTGCCGAGGGCTATCCTATTCCTACCAAACTGCCCCTGACCAAATCTGAGGAGAAGGCCCTGAAGAAGATCCGGAGGAAAATCAAGAATAAGGTGAGCTGTTCCACTCAAGGCGTTTCTGTGAGGGACAGGAGAACTGAGCCATCAAGCCCCACCCTCAAGGTCCATAGTGGGACTTCCTGTAGTCAGGTCAGGAGCGTGGACACTGCCTGCCCATCCTTTCCAGCTCTTTCCACCCACGGTGGGTGTGAACTCACACTAGTGTGTATACTTGTTACATGACAGCCTGTTCAGAGGCAGGAGAATATACAACCATCTCCCTTTACCTTTCTTTTTAAAAAATCTCAGCCTTTTGATTTTTATGATTCGTATGATATTTTTGTGTAGTTATTCTATATGTAATTTATAAACAACTATAGTTTTATGCTGGGTTACTTAAAGGTTTTTCTTTTGTTGTTGTTGTTTTTTGAGACAGAGTTTCTCTGTATAGCCTTTGCTATCCTGGAACTCACTCTGTAGACCAGGCTGGCCTCAAACTCAAAGATCCACCTGCCTCTGCCTCCCAAGTGCTGGGATTAAAGGTGTGAGCCACCACCACCTGGCAAAAATTTGTTTTTCTTTTTCTTTCTTTTTTTTTTTTTGAGACAAGGTTTTTTTGTGTATCTATGGCTGTGCTGGCTCACTTTGAAGACTAGGCTGGCCTTGAACTCACAGAGATCCGACTGCCTCTGCCTTCTGAATGCTGAGATTAAAGGTGTGCACCACCACGCCTGGCTTGTTTTTCTTGTTAATAGTCTGTGATAAAAACACTGATGTCAGCATGTAGAAGAACGCAAATAGACCCATATCTATCACTTTGCACAGAACTTAAGTTCAAGTGGGTCAAAGACCTTAGCATAAAACCAGACACACTAAATCTAATAGAAGACAAAGTGGGGAAAAGCCTGGAACTCATTGGCACAGGTGACAACTTCTTGAACAGAGCACCAATAGCTCAGTCCCTAAGACCAACAATCAATAAATGGGACCTCAAGAAACTAAACTGACAAGCTTCTGTAAGGCAAAGGACACTGTCATCCGAACAAAATGGCAACCTACAGATTGGGAAAAGATCTTTACCAAACCCACTTCTGACAGAGGGCTAATATCCATAATTTATAAAGAACTCAAGAAATTAAACACTAAATAACCCAATCAAAAAAATGGGGTACAGAGCTAAACCGAGAATTCACAAAAGAGGAATCTCTAATTGGCTGAGAGGTACTTGAAGAAATGCTCAACAACCTTAATCATCAGAGAAATGCAACTCAATATGACTCTGAGATTCCATGTCACACCTGTCAGAATGGCTAAGATCAAAAGCTCAAATGACAGCACATGCTGGTGAGGTTGTGGAGAGAGGGGAACCCTCCTCCATTGCTGGTGGGAGTTCAGGCTTGTGCAACCACTGTGGAGGTCAGTCTGGCGATATCTTAGAAAACTTGGAATAGCTCTACCTCAAGACCTAGCCATATCACTCCTGGGTATACATCCAAATGATTCCTCACTGAATCACAAGGACATCATGTCAACTATGTTCTTAGCAGCTTTATTTGTAATAGCTAGAAAGTGGAATCAACCTAGATAAAAAAAACTGTGGTACATCTACACAATGGAATACTACTCAGCCATCAGAAACAAGGAAATCATGCAATTTGCTGTCAAATGGATAGAACTAGAAAAGCTCATCCTGAGTGAACTAACCCAGACCCAAGATACACAGGACATCTACTCACTTATAACTGGATTTTAGCCATATAGTACAGGATAATTATCCTATAACCAACAGACTGAAAGGAACAGAAACATAGACTTTGTTACTTGCTAATGGGATACTTTGCCCTAGTGGAGCTGCCATGTAGTCCCCCAGTGCAAGAGGAAGCTCTTAGCCCTCATATGGCTGCTGAACTGAAGGGGGCTGATATGTAGGGCACCGCACTCTGGAGGAGTAGGATAGGTAGGAGAAAGGGGGAGAGGGTGGGAGGGGGAGAGAATGGGAGGGGTGGAGGGAGGAGACTGCGATGGAGATGTAAATGGAAGTAATAAATAAACAGTAAAAAAAAAAAAAACCCAAAAACCAAAAAAAAAAAAAACAGACTTCAATAGCCACCTAGTCTCTGAGCTCATCTGTTGCCTACAGGGCTGTGTGACCCAGGCAAAAAGAGCAGGAGAGGAAGGCAGAGAGCACAAAAGGCAAGAGGAAGAACCTGAGCTACACCTCTTCACCCTCATACAGAGCCAGCAGACAGCTTACACATATCCAAGCCCAGCTGGCCGATTTTTATATATAATTGAGCCAGCTGAGGTCCAGGGAGCTGACATCATTGTTCTGAACTATGCCAACAATCAGTCTGTGACCCAGGAGTTAGTTGGTGTGTTGGGAGGATCTGTCTGGGCCCCGAGACAGAATTGGTGATAAGTAGATGAGAGTCCACAGTTGGAACAAAGCGGGCCGGCCACATAAGTGGCTTTGCTTATCCTTGTGCTGGCAGCCTCCCATGTTCCATTCACTCCTGCTTTACTTACAGAAATGGAAATTCATTCCCCTCCCCTCCTTAATTCACAGATTTCCGCCCAAGAAAGCAGGAGAAAGAAGAAAGAATACATGGACAGCCTGGAGAAAAAGTAAGCCTCCTCACTGACTGGTTGTGTTTATTAGGTAGTATTCATTGAGCCGGTTGAAGGGCTCAGTTTGGCTTCAGTGATCCGCCACCCTCCCGCCAGTGCATGGACGGTGTTTGCCTGCCTCCTAGTGGACTTGTGGAAGAACCTGCTTATAACTGCGTTGTCTCAATCCCTGCGTTCTTGAATGATCCTCTTTGAATAAGCCTTAGATTTTGACATTCCTGAAACTTCCCAGAGGAGATGCCCAGCTTCGACCTACAGGAGCGGTGTTGTTTAAGCAGTTCCTATTGGCCTCAAATGATACAAATAAGACTGCTATTTCTTGTACTCTACAGAAATATTGCAAAAACACATAAAGGTATCCTTTGTTTTTTTTTTTTTTCAATGAAAGCCCTAGAATGCCCTGAGGGCTCAGAAAAATGTGAATTAAGTACCATCTCTACTGGCCCTAGAAAACAATTCTCTAGCTGATCAAATGGACCAGTTGGTATGATTTTGAGATAGGAAGGAGGCCCTAGAATACCCACTAATGAACGGTTCTAATTTATGCATGCGAGGTAAGACACTGGCTAGCTTCTAACTAGTTCTAAAGTTTCCATGGAAAGTAGTCTTTCCATGACCTGGTTTAGGTGAAGACAATGTAACACTAAGGGCTCCTTAATGTGTTATTGTGTCCTAAAGGTGTCCATAATCCAGATTATTTCTGTGAACCTCCCTTCTCTGCCTCTCTGGGCATGTGGGCTGCAGCATTTCGCTGCCCTGGGTCCTGGTCTTGCCTGTCTTTCACCCCAATCTCCAAGTTTTGTATCAGACCTAGCCAGGAGTGCAATTCACTAGTGCCTCTACGTCCTAAAGTCTAGGGGTGGATGAAAGCAACTGGAAGAGACAGGGAAACAGAGTAAAGTGCCTGACAGAGGATCATGTGTGTCCAGCCCACGTGCTCCTTCCTGAGGAGAGCCCTGGCCTACTCTGTTATCCCTTCTTCATTCAGGCTGCCCCAGGTCTTCTTCACTGACCACCCCCACTCCTTTCACTGGGACCCCAAAGGCCCCCCAGCTGAGCAGTTTCCCTGTGGAAACTGGCTGAGTGTCTTATCGCTCTCTCCACAGAGTGGAGTCTTGTTCAACTGAGAACCTGGAGCTTCGGAAGAAGGTGGAGGTGCTGGAGAACACCAATAGGTGAGTGTGACCAGAGGAAGGGCTCATAGTCCAGTGGGAGGGGTCATAGTCTAGGACCAGAGTGGGAAGGATGGGGATTCTACCAAAAGTGGGGCTGTGCCAGGATACTCAAGTAGCTAGCTGGACACCGCCTACCAGTTCCTGCTCCATAGGCTCCCCACATACATACACGCAGTTGTAAATTCATACACGCATATGCTATATACATGGTCTTTACTTTTGAATGGTTGTTGGGGAAGATGATCATAACAAGGACTATTGTAAGGAAGTTAAAAGGGTGTGGGCTGGGAGTGTAGCTTAGTCATAGAAAGTGTTTGTCTAACATGCAAAGTCCTAGATTCAATCCTCAGTGCCAGAAAAAAAAAAACACCCCAAAATAAAAAGCAAAACCAAATTAAAAAGAAATGTAAAGGGGAGGGGCTTGGAGCAGAATAAAGAAAATGATACTCAGTTTTAGGGGTGAACAAGGAGGGACTGTGATTTAGTGTCAGTTAATTTTAGTAATGACCATGTTGATTAGTTTAAAGAGAGAACCGTGTTTTTGTAAGACTGCTTAAAAAAAAAATTAGTGGCTTACACTTCAGTCCCATTTTGAGAAATTAGCTGTGGCTCTGAATTGATTAATTCTTTTGACATTTTCTATGTCAGTTTCTGTTTTGGGCACATTGTAGATATTAATACATTCATTCTCATGAGATGGTGTGATATTATCCCTATTACATAGACAAGGTCTGAGACCCAGAGAGGTTAGGAGATTTGCCATGATCAGTCAGCAACTTAATCCTGTGAATTTCAATATGGAAGGATCCTACTGGGATTAACTCTGGTTCATACGAAAGGGGTTAGGATGGGGTAAGACACTTCACATTTGATTCAGAATGTGTGTTCATGGACACACATGGTGCTTACCTTTGCTTTAAAAATATTATTTGTTAGTCAAAGAATCCTGTCACCATTAATCATATTATAGGCGCAATAAGTCAAGCAGAGAAAAATTCATTGGAAGCTAAGAAAATATGAATTAGTCATTATGGGCTTCAGCATTAATGCTTAATAACAAAATTTCAAAGACTAAGGGGTCTGGTTAAATCTCTTCACATGCTTTCAACAACAACTTTGCATATGAAGTCCATGGACTGTATATCTGTGGTGTGTTGTTGTCAGGCCGAGAAGTTGAACTGTTATCAGTCAGAAACAGCTAGATTCCCTCTTGGTAATCTGGAATGGGGATAAGGTACCCTTAAATCCCAGTGACATCATTGTCTCAGGGACATTACCCCCAGCCTGATGGAACTTCCTCCCACTGTAGGACTCTGATTTTGCTGCTCATGTCTGTCCTCTCTCCTCCATCTTCTTCTGAGTCCCCGGCTCCATCGAGCCACCTTCTCATCAGCAGAGGTGACTTCAAGGCTTTTTTGGTTTTCTGAATCCTGCATCTCAGCCACTTCTTTAGCATTCTGTCTCTTGCCCTTCACTTGCTGCCACGGATGCTCTGTGTTTCTGAGTATGAACAGATTGAGCTGGGGAAGGAGTAGGAAGAAAGCCACCAACATTATTCTTTCAGTTTGTGTCCTGGGGCCTGTCTGTCCTGGCTTTGTGTTAGGCCTGTTCTTGGCCACACGGGTGCAGCAAAGCCTCAGTGGGACTGTGCTGGGACCAAGAGGGAGTCTGTTGAGGGGAAGGGCTCACAGGCCACCTGATCTTGAAACCGGTGTCCTGCCCTCCTTGTCTGGCTGCACTTTGCTTTGTTTATTCCTTGGTTATTATGAACATGTGAAACTTTCTCCCTGCTTCTACCACACAAGTGCTGGGATTACATACAAGTGTGCACCCTTATAACCAGACTTGAACATTTTTTTATTTTTGCCTGTTGGTTTAAGTCGGATATCCACATAAACAAAGGTTTAAACTGGCCAAGGCATCCATTGCGTGTCTTCCTATGTTTAACATGTAGATTCTCTTCCGTGTCTGTATTTGCCTGGTACAGAGCCCAGTCAGGCATCCATGGCTTCCGCAAGTCCAGCATGCCTGTGGTGCCCTTTAGACAGTCCTGTGTTTGGAATGCTTTGTTTTGTTTTTGAATTTTGGTATGAATTCCTCCTAGGCTCCTCTCATCCTCTTCAGGAGGTATGTAAACTCTCTTTGTTTTGTTTTTGTTTGTTTGTTTGGTTTTTTTTTTTTTTGGTTATCAGCAATTTCTAGTAATTACCTACATATAGCAATACATAAGGGATTTAGAAACAGCTCTATAGACTCCAATCATTTCTTCTCCAGTTATTGGCAGGGCATCTTTATGTAATGATACTAATAATGTTGTGAGGGATTTATGCATGTGTAAGCATGTTGATGGGGAGGGAATGGAGGCCGGCAATTGAAAGCTATATCTTTCTCTATCACGCGCCACCTTGCTGTTTGAAACAGGGTCTCTTACTGAACTTGGAACTTACCATTTCTGAAGACTGACTGTCCAGGGGGCCCAGGATCCACCTGTCTCCATTCCCCATCTCTCCCCACTCCCAGTGCTGGTGTAACTGGAGCACACTGTCCCACCTGTCTTTTAAAGGAAAACCAGCTATCCAGACTCTTCATGCTTGCATAGTAAGCACTTTGCCCATTGGGCTAGAACCCATGTATATCTATAATCCCACTGGAGACAGATGGGTCCCTGGAGCTCACTGGCCACTCAGCCTAGCCCAGTTGGTGAGCTTCAGGCCAGTGAGAGACCTTGCCTCAAGAAGCAAGATAGACATCTGAGGATGGTACCTTTGGCCTACACACAAACACACACACACAAATTCAATATATGCTTATATAGAATACATACTTAAGTCTCAAAATTCTTCTATTTGGATTTGTCATTACTTCCTGGGATAATTCATATGTATATGTTTGCCTTATACATACTTTTTTATTAAAATCTTTTTATTGAACATCATACACTGCACTCACTTTCCATAGATATCTTTATGCTGAATCCTCTTCTGAAACTGTTTCATAACTCCACCTCAGAACATTGGTGTTTGGCCCTTCCCTGACAGCAGCTGTCAATGAATGTAGTCAGAACGAGTATGTTGATTGGCACTAGCCACAACAGAGAAAGGGTTTTGCTTGTTTTGTTATATCTTTAACTTTACCTGGGTGTAGCTGACAGATAAAACTGTCAATTTTTGAATGTCATCATTTAATATGTGTAGATTGTGAGAGGGTCACTGTAGTTGAGTAAATTACGTCCCCTGCACACACGTGATTACCTCTCCTTTTCTCTCGTGCAAATGCTTCAGATCAAATTAATTAGCAGAAGTCTTACTGTTGTGTCATTAACTGCAGTGACCTGCTGCTCTGTGTCATCAGCTTATAGAAGAACCTTTTTCCCTCAAAGCCTTTAATGAACTTCTCCCTACTTACCCAGCTCCCCATCCCTTTCCAATTTTGCATTCTTGTTTCTGAAATTGGACGCTTCATGAATCACTTTGTCCATAACCATGTCACAGCATGTTTCTCTGTCTAGCTTCTTTCACTTCTAAAACAGGGAACCTCTCTGGCTGCCCCCAGTTTGCTAGCCTCTTGACTGCCAAGAGCCTCCATGCAGTTCCCTTCTGAGCCCCGGTGTGCTCTTTTCCATTTCTTCTGGTCCGCACTTAACTTCTAGTGGACGACTGCATTGGTGGCGACACCTGGGACTTGATTCCTTATAATGTCCCCACAGATAATTTTACCTAGGAGATCCTCGGGTCATCATAGCCAGGACCCATGTTTCATGTATTTTGGCTTCAGAGACAAATACATAAAAGAGCTGTTCTTGCTAAAGAGCAAGAGACCATGGTCTCTGGTGGGCCTCCCTTCCCACCTCTTCTCTTCTGTCCTCCTTTTCCTGTTTCTTGGAAGTGTCTTCCCTTGCCCGGAAGACCTCCATAACCAAAATGACTGTGGTGTAAACACTGATAAACCTGTGCCCCGGTGCCAGCTGCAGAGAAGCTGGTGGCAGGGGAGGCTTCTGGACTCCTCGCCCCATCACATGGTGTTTGAACTGAGCACAGGCCTGGACTGAATGAACACACAGCTGTGTTTGTGCTATTGTTGACGCTTCTCCCATGGTTGTCCTTTGGAAGCAGCTGGACAGAAGTAGAAACAGATGAGAAATGCAGATGGGAACGTGGATTGCAAGGAGTGTGTGGGAGATGGAGAGCACCATCATTTCACATGACATGACAGTGAGTGAACATTTCATCACTAGAGGGGATGAAATGTTCCGCCTCTCATACCTAAGATATCCACAGGGAGGGTACCAATCCAGACTCTGTCTGCACTAACTTCGGCAATGGACTCTTAGCATATTATTGCTTTCTAGGGGAAAGGGCCCTTTTTCTGAGCTTAAGACACTGGATGGGGGCCCGCCAGGCGAAGGGGATGTCTCTTTCTCCTCTCACTCCAGAGCTGACACATGGTGAGAATGTACCTTCGTGATGCCTTTGCTAAGACGAGCCACTAATTGCATGCCATCAAAGATGTGAAGATGGAAGTGAGATGGTGTCCCTGGGGACCCTTTCTCCTGAGCTCAATCAGCAAGTATATTTGCACTTAGCGCTGGAGATGGGGCTGCTGAAGAGAAGCCTCTGCTTCTCTGAGCTTATCACTGACCTCTCAGGGTGCAAGCTCTCAGGAAGGCCTACCCTTGTCTCACTCCTGGGACATCCTGTTCTTTAGCCCCTCAGCCACTTCGCCTAAGTGATACACATATCCCACCCAGCCCATTACAGGAAGGTGCCTGTGGCTCGGCTAGTGCCTCTTGTCACTTGTTTTGTTCTGCCTCTAAAAGGCTGTGGGCTGCAGTGTCTCTCCTCCTGTCTTGATTTTTAGACTCTTAGGAACTTGGTCTTAAGATGAGTCTTAGAGAACTTGTTGTTTCCCTGTAGTCACTACAAGGTCCAATGAGGTTAAAGTCATAAAAACAGTTGAAAGTAGAAAGGGGACTGGAATTCAACCTCTTGACTTTCACCCTGGTCTCTCTCTGCCCCTCCCTGCTGCTATGCTGCCCTCCCTCCCCCTCCTCCACCCAGCAGGGGGCCTCTGCTTTAGAAGACCCTGCTTTTCTTTTCTCTAGCCATGCCTTCTCCATGGGATGAATAGTCAGCAAGACTAAGGATGTGTCTCCCTGGAAATCACACTCCATGCTGGTACCCAGAATCAATCGGGAGTTCTCGGTCCGGATGCTCCTAACCCATTTCCAAGGTCTATGTGGACTTCTACCCCAAGTGTGTTCTCTGAAGAGTAAACTAGAGGACCAGTGGACCTCTGAGGCCAATGGAATACCAAAGATAGTTCTTTTTGAAGGTTGTGTATGTGATTAGAGACGAGACAGATGTAGGGAGGGGCAAGGAAGAAGGGGAGAGAGATTGAGAGCGCTCCTTTATAGTGTCAGGCCTGAGATTTCATTTGATCTTACTATAGGCGATCTGAGGTTCCTGAGTCCAAGACAGAGGACGTTGTTATTCCCAGCATTGCAGGCAGTGTGACCACTGGCACGTTTGTATTAGTTCTCTTAGCCACCACATTCCAGAAGAGATCCAGGTGGGCATTGCCCTCCCATTGGCTAGGGCTAAGAAAGTCATGGGCTTGAAGATTCCCTGCTTCTTTAGTGAGTTGTAAATAAGCCTGCTTTTTTGCCCAGTGGTAGATATTACTTCACCTCTTAGGTTGCCAGCTTCATTAATCAGCCCTGAGAACAGGCCCATGTGAAAGAGCAGAGGCCTTTCAGTCCTGGCATGCCCAGAGAACAGCACCTGCTCCCATCTTGAAACAGTTACTTTCCTTGGCTGACACTAAATATCTGACAAAAACATTTTGAGAAAGGAAGTTTTATTTTGGCTGATGGTCTAAGACAATACAATCTAACATGAAGAAGATGTGGTGAGAGGCCGAGCCAGGTGGTCACACCTTACCTGGTGGCACTTTGCTGTCTTCCACCTTTCCCTTTTTCATTCAATCCTGGATTGCAGCTCACAGGCAGGTACAATCCATATTCAGGGTAGATCTTCTCACTTTAAACCTCTCTGGAAAGACTTCCCAACACCCCTAGAGGTGTGTCTCCTAGGCGATCCTAGTCAAGTTGAAGGTTGACTATTTTACTGTTGATGTTCTCCAGGATACCGGAGAGTACAGTCCTTTCAGTGTGCTGTGGGGTAGAGTCAGGATGGAAAGAGAAGGGACGCAGGCTCAGCCTGGGTCCAGGCTCAGGATTTGGGGTGTCGACATCTGGGAGTTCAAGAATTCAAAAGTCAAACATTGTGTAGAGAAAACTGCAAGGGTTAGGCATTGAGAGTGCCTTATGGACAGCTGAGCCAGCTTAGAGTGTGTGAGGAAAAGCCATAAGAGTTGTGGGACCTTCGGGACCTTTCCTCAGGCCACAGGAGTTAGGGATATGCATTTGATCAGCAGTCGTAATCACCCAGTTTCACTCTTTGACCTTTCCTTTAATGAGTCCTCTCTCATGTCTACTTTTCTTGGTCTTTAAACCGTGTATAAGAACTCCTAATGTAAGCCAGGCAGTGGTGGGGCGCACGCCTTTAATCCCAGCACCCGGGAGGCAGGGGCAGGTGGATCTCTGAGTTTGAGGCCAGCCTGGTCTACAGAATAAGTTTCAGGATAGCCAGGGCTACACAGTAAAACCCTTTCTTGAAAAACAAAATAACAAAGCAAAAACCAAATTCCTATCGCAGATCTTTTCAGTTAAGTCTACTGGGCTTTGCCTGTGTCCTGGCTCTCCTGGGGTGTCTGTGGAGCCTACAAAGCTGTGTGAGTTTGCACTGTCTTTGATATTTCTCCCTACACACTATCGCATCTTCTGTGTATAAGTTCCTCTCATTTCTTTTGGACCAGTTTCTGCCTGAGCCCACCCTCTCCCATATATGGAGGAGCCATTGATGACAGAGAAATTACCCAAGTTACATTTCTCTAGACTTTTATTTTGGTTTCATTCACTTTTTGTTTCTCTAGTATCTACACCCTCTGTTGTATGCAGTGTGTTTTCTTTTCATGTGGAAATATCTCAAACTTCAAAGAGGTGTTGAGAACTCTACCATAGAGCCACCAGAGAGATCAGACAGGCATTTTAGTGTGCCTTAGTAGTGAATTTAGAAATCTCATGGTCCTGGTAAATATTCTAAAATTCTCTTGTGTGTGTCCTAGGGTATTAGGTAATAGAGTCATTCAGAAATGTTCTTTTGTACTTGTAAAATAAATGTCCTTTAACATAGAAATCCCTCAGAAAGAGGGCTGGAGAGATGACTCAGCAGTTCATAGTACTGGTTGTTCTTCTTTAGGATACAGGTTCAATTCCCAGCACCCACACGATGTTTGCCAACTGTCTGTAACTCCAGCTTCAGGGGATTGAATGTCCTTTTCTGGCCTTCACAAGCACATATAGAGGCACAATACCCATACACATAAAAATAGTATTTTAAAAAGAATGCACTCAGAGAGAAAAAAGGAGAGAATAATACCCCCAGCCCCCAAATGACTCACAAAAGCAAAAGAATGTAAACACTGGGCATTGAAGTGTAAAAGCATTGGGTGGAGTTGTCACACTTTAGTGTTTCAGATATTGAGATAGTTCCTTCTGAAAGACCTTGATGGAATTTCTAACTGTTAATATTCCATCCTGCACACCCAACAGGGTAGGTGTGTTGGCCTTTGACCCCTTCTCAGGGTCTCAGAACTTGTCAGACACTAGCTCTGTATGACGGGGCAGAGGCAATGTGGCAAGACTTGAATGAACATGTAGGTGAGTGTTGCTTTAAAGGGACATGTGTGCTTATCGGTGATGTTGAGCCCCCGATTTATTTGTATGTGTGTGTGCGTGCGTGTGTGTGTGTGTGTGTGTGTGTGTGTGTGTGTGTGTGTGTATGCACACCAGTTAAGTTACACTGACACCTTTTCTTTGTAAAATCCTCATATTTTATATTATCTACAGCAGACCTAACACATATCCATATATGCATGTATGCTCTAGCTAACAAATATGCATATATTATCAATTATCAGTAGTCACTGTCAGTTGTTCCCTGATACTGTATTTTCTCTTTGATTTCATTTAGTTAAAAGGATAGAACAGATCATTTCTCACTCTCACCAAGATTTCATGACTTGCCACCTGGAAAGCATTGCACTAGGTACTCATAAGGGTGTTTAAAAAAAGGTTTCATTATCCTCTGAAGGAGCCTGACTCACCTAGTGAGCGGCTCACACATGTGTACACACACACGTGCACACACCATGACCCACTGAATTAATTAGTATGGTATCCTATGAGATTTAATGGGAGGTGTGTTGTACACAGAGAGGGTATGGGGTTAATTTCCCACCCCATAACTGGAATCCATTAGTGTATTATTTTTTCTGGTTTCTGACTTCAGTGGGAAATGAATTTTCTTTCTTTTCAAAGGCTTACCTACACTACCTGTATATCTTTCTTACTTTCTATTGTTCCCTCTGTCTCAGAAATAAAGGGTATAGAAGAAAAGAAAATTAAGCCAGATAGATAATATACCAAGCCATTGATGTATTTTCCAGTTCCTTCAAGATTGTGTCTGGTCCTCTTGGATGCTTTTGAAAGCTTTTCCCAGTTTTCTTTGATATACTGTGTGGGATTCAGGGTGATGATTTATTTGGGGTAAGGCTGTAGCTCCCTTTGACTGCTCTTTTGCAAGGATATATATGAAGATAGCCACTAAGTTTATTTTTACACTTCACAATAGGACAAGAATTGACATTTTCAATCAGGCTGGACACTGCAGTTTTAACAAGTTGTGAAAAATCCATTGGCCCAGATAAAAATGTATGTTAAGAGTGTTTCTCCCTCTAAATCTAAATTAAGACCTTGATCCCAGAAGCCCAAGAATCATTAAGCAATAACTGGCCTTGCTCACTGATGATTCAAAATACAATAATATGAGAGGTATGTATGGAGTTGTGGAGGCACCGTTGGGTTTGTCTTGCAGCTCTAGTTTTTCATAGCTCTAGTCTTAAAATAATATTTCTGTTCCACCTGATAGCTGCCTTTCCTACATCAAGTCCTCCAGGGTGGCTGACTGTCCTCATCCAGGTTTTCAGTGCTGCAGCTGGTGACAGCTGTCCTCATGGCATCGCAGAATGTCCCGCACCACCTCGGAATAACATATCTTCTCTGAGGCTTTCCCAAGACAGAAGCTTGTTTCATCTACTAGCCATGAAGAGACAGCAAGTGCTTTTTAGAGATGAATTTACTCTGGCAAACCAGATCCCCCAGGCAGAGTGATTCTTCCATGATCCTGTTATCTGATGTGGTTAAGGAAACTAGCTTTGCTTAGCTGCTGAGCACACAGCTTAAGTAACTTGATTAGAGGCACAGAGTTGTCATGGTGAGGCCTAAACTTGGGCTCCCCGGCGTTCAGAGCCAGTCTTCTTATCCTGCCATCCGTACACCTGCTAAGCATCACTAAAGCAATCCATTGACTTGACATCTGACAGAGGAACAGGTCTCATCTTTTCCATTTATCTAAATAAATCCTGGGTTTGACTTCCTGACACTCAGAATTGTTCAGGGCTCATCTAAGCCCCTCTATGTATCATTTGCATCATCTCTAATAAACCTATAGATGTTCCACAAGGGTTTATTTTCCTGTATTGTTTATGAGTGTTTTAAAGTTAGCATAAAAAGTAATGGGTTCCATTGTGGCATGTTCATACATATCTTATTGTACTTGCTTCTTATTTGTTCTCTTCAACTACCATCTTCTGTCCCCCTTCTCCTTTCTAGTCACCTGATTTCATTACACTCTCTCCCCTCTCATGGTTCCCTTTCTATTTCATCAAACACATATATACGTACATTTACACATATATATTTACATACACAAATATACATACATATAAACATATGCAGATACACATGTACACATATATACATATACACATGCACATATACATATATAAAAATATACACACTTGTATGCACACATAACACATATATGCATACACACATATACACACAGATACACATAAGCGCAAAATCACATACATGTATATACACGTACACACATGTATCCTCGCACATATATTTGTGTATTTATTACTGAATGTTAGGTGGTACATACCTCACTGCCATTGGACTGGCTGTTCTCATGGCTCTTTATTTTCACCTGGGTTTTGTTTCAGCTCTCTCTTCTGTGGTTATTTGTAATAGTGACATTTTGTGTCTAACGGGGCTGTTGTCCATATCACGCTAATGTGGCTGGATGTTAAGAAAATGTAATTAAGAAATATTTCACTATGAATTTGATTAGGTTGTTGAGTAAGGGACTCTGGCACATACTGGAAGGTGTACAAGCTGTGGAGTGAGATGGGTTGGGTTGACACTGTGGCCTGGGCTCACCAGTTACGGTCCTCTGAGGCAACCACTCATTGCTACAGCACAGGCAGCACCTAGATCTCACTCATTCATCATTTTCTTTGGGTGAAAATGATGGTTTTGGAGGATTATACATGAATCCCCCAGACTTTGTTGCCTCACAGGAACCCATGTGAATGCTTGAGGCGGGTGAGTTATTCTGGTTTTCCGTCAGGATGCTTCAGGGTTGCTGACTGGCAGGGCCTTCATTCACGCATGCACATACATACATACATACATACATACATACATACATACATACATATATACATACTCAACATCATTTCATTCTACCTTCACCAACCCCAGTAAGAAAAGCAGCAGCAAACTGCATGACATCAGTCTGTTGCATTCTGCCAGAATTCCAAACTAAAAGTATGTATTTGAAACTGCATTTTTGCTCATCTTATAGGACTGGGCTATAAACTATTAGACATTATGGCCCATTAAATGACCAGGTTTCATTTCAGCTGACTCAATTGGCGATCATCCTTGAGTCTCGAAAGAATAAGCTGATGGATGCCAAGTGAAGCCCCTCCAGTCAGTGAGCTCAGGCTTCCTGGCTTCCTCCATCTTGGCTTCAGTGATTCTCCACAACATACAGCATTTGGCATCTGTAACTGGGAGGGTTGGGGTGGAAGTCTGGCTTGGAACCTGTGGCGTTCGTTCTACCAAGGGTCTTTAGGTGTATCTAGTTTGTCATAAGTCCCTTTTCAGGTGGGGGAACCTGGGAGAATATTTGTGTTAGGGCATGGGAGACTAATCCCAGTAATCTCAACCAGAAATTGGAAGGGAGAAAGGAAATTTCTGCTGCCCTGGGGAGTCTGTTTTCTCAGCAGTTCACAACAATGTGGAAGCTGGGCAGAAATAAAGTGTGGAGTGTTTGATGGTAAACAGGCAAAAAGTCCCCAAGATGGCTTTGCTTCCAAAACACCAGAGGATATTGGAGCAAAGGAGATGGCATTGGTACAGCTTGGGAAGGATCTGTCTAGCTGAACGATATCCTCTAGCAAGAGGATAACCACTCTTGTGCAGAGCACAGCTGAGCTTGCATCCTGGCACAAGGGTGCTCAAGGCAGAGTTGAGGCACCAGTGGAAATGGCAGCCAACGCTGGAAGCAGTGAGTCCCCTGTAACTGTAAATTTTATTAAACTATATTTAATAATACCTAATAAACACCTGCAACCTAACAACACCTAAACAACCCTACCCTAACTCTTTTGAAAGGATACTAGGCTGTGGGTCTTTGAGCAGCTGGTCAGTCTTCTATCTGCAGGCACACCTCAAACAGCAATCAGCAGTCTGGCTCTGGCATTGTTATGGCAGTCTTCTTGAGGCTTTCTCCCTTCAGGGTGCGTCCGTTGCCCATGGGCTCGTGTGGTCAGTCTGCTTCAACCACTCAGCTTAGGGTCAGCTGCCTCAGTCAGCCAAGCATGTCAAACTTACACAGTGCAGATGCCGTGCCCAACGGCCTAGTCTTTGGTGTCACTGACGATGACAATTGGCATGAGCCCACTTGGCACCGAGGCCTCTAGCCAGTCCCTGACTTCCTCAGGCCTCAAAGGACTTGCATCTCACTCACTCGCTCCTCACTCACTAGCTGGGGGGCTTGTGACAGGTCTTATGTTATGCCTCCTCTCTCCTCTACCAACCCGAGCTTACTTATGGCAGGTCCAGCCAGGAGGAAGTCTGGCTTTTCTCAGGCCTCTGATACTGTCACTTCCATGGTCTCCTCAGCCCCTGCATGCCTTGTGCATCTGACAATGCTTTTATCTAAGCCCTTGGCTTTCTTCACCCTCTGTTCACCATGGCTTTGGAGCTTGTACACTCCTCAGGCCAACCAGTCTTCCTCAGTTTTTCTTGGCCTCCTGAGCTTGCGCTCAGCAGAAGTCACTCTCTTCAGCTTTTCCTGTTAGCAGGGCATTGGAGTCAGTCAATGGCCCATGCCACTTCACACCTCAGAGTCTCCTGCATGGCTGTCTCTCTCGCAGGGCTCTCGGGCTCCATCCCCATGCCCCTTAAATAGGTCTACCCTTTCTTGCTGCTCCTGGAGCCATGCCCCCTCAGCAGGATGCTTTCTGTGGTTTCTGAGGCTTTGCAGTCACACCCCTCAACAAAGCTACGCTGGGTGTCTATCAGAGGCATGACTTCAACTAGGCTCCCCCCATTTTGGCTCTCTCAACACCTTTTGAAGAGAGGCAGCATCCAAAAGCCCTTTTTCTTAGTTTCCTGGGCTTTAGTAATTACATCTGTTGCCCAGGACCATATGCTGCCATGTGCCAGGCCAATAATCTAACTCCCATTACAGTCCCCTGCTGTAGTTTAGCAGGAAGCCAAGACTTTAGGATTGATGCCTTGGAAGATGTCGTTCTGTCTGTGGTCTTGCTTGTTTGTGTGTCCCAGGACTTCAGGGAGAATGTAATGAGGGGCCAAGGACTGGCATTACAGATGACAGTCTATCCCATGTATGCTACGGCTGGCAGAATCTCAAGTCTGTAGAATGAGATCTACTGAACGAGTGGCCAGGCAATAAACCACTCAGCATTTGGGGCAGTGGTCGGACTTTATACCAGTGGGTAGTGCAGAGGTGTTCTGAGGAAGTTTTGGTAGGAGAGAAAATAAATTCAATGCCAGAACAAAGGTTCTGCAACATAGGAACTCTTGGTTATGAACTTTTAAAGTAGAATTTAAAATAGGTGTGCTATCAGTATTTCTCGGCCTTTGACAACATACATTGTGCTTTTAAAGCATATCCTACTTTGATAAATATCAAACCATATCTGGTCATGCTTTTGTATAACCAAAATGAAAAGTATGAAAGTATGATTAAGTACAATAGCCTTCCATAGTAAATATCATGTTGCTGTTTTGAGATTATTCCACAGGGCAAAAACACAGAGTAGATGGGACCACAGGGAGATTTTCTTGAGTTCAGAAAGCTTCTACCATGTGTGCTGAGGGCTGTCCCAATTCTCCCATCAATCCCACCAACACTTACACTGAAGAAAGGAAAACTATCCTTAAAACCAGCCTGTACTCAATTTGTTTACACTAAGAGAACTCTAGTCTTTGACACTGGCCAGGGTAGAATTGCAAACCTTAGAATAACCTGCATGTGTTTTGAGCATTTGAAAGCCATTTAGAACATAGGCTGTGTTGAGCAGTAAGCCCTGAAGGAAATCCCAGAATTCTTGCATGGCTCTCGAACACTACATTGTTGTGTGCATTTTTCCTGAAAGTCTTTGATACTAGGGAGACCATATTTTCTCATAAAACTTATCCATTTTGTCATGTATGCCTGGCCTTAAGCAGAACAGATAAAAGCGAGGAGGGGTTCCAGTGCTTCATGCTAGTCACACTGAATTGCTGGAAGACACTCTAATCCAGGAGGGTGTGCTGCCAGATGCCCGCTGTGTCTTGCCATTCTTGGTTTAGAATTTGCAGAGAAGTTCACAGACTACATCTTGATATTACACAGAGCATACTCATACTGCTGTACTCATCTCTGAACTTTGCCAGTTGTCCTATTTGGGGAATATCACCCCACCCCTTCCTTTCTCTTCTTCTGTCCTCCTCCCTCCCTTCCTATGCAGCATGCTGTGTATATATACTTGTTACTCTCTGGCCGATTCCAGTCATCTCCAGCACCTCCGGCCACTCCTTCAATTGTTCTTTGCTGGTCTTTGTTTTCCTCCTTATCCTCTTTTTGTTTTTATAGATTAGTGCTTCTCATCTCTTGTGGAAATGAGTCTCCTTGTGATTACCTCTGCCCTAGTCTGTTCAGACTGTGGTAACAGGATACCATAAACGGAGTGGCTTAGAAACAACAGAAGTTTATTTCTTACTGTCCTGGAGGCTGAGGCAGCCAAGATCAAGGTGCTGGTGGATTTGGTGTCTGGTAAGGGCTGCCTTTTGGTACATAGGAAGAAGGTAGCTCCTAGCTGTGTCCTCAAGTAGCAGATGTGAAGAACTCTACTTTCAGACCCTTATATGGGCACCAATCCTGTTATTAAAACTCCACTCTCAAGGCCTACTCACCCCACTCCCAACCCCTGTCTATTTCAGGTTCAGTTTGAACATGTGTACTGGGAGAGGGGGGACACAGAAACTTTAACGTTTGGTACTCATCCAATCAGAGAGTACTTTTCCTTTGTTCATTAGCTGGCAGACAAGCTTTGACCTATCAGGGGTTGTTTGGGGGCTCCTCTCTTGCCCAGAACAGCTAAAGGACAGGTTGCAGAACTGTCGCTGAGGCTGCTTCTGAAGATCCAGAGGGTTCTGCAATGATGGTGTGGTCCTCAGGCAGTCTCTTTCCGCCAGGGAAACAGCACCCCCACACACCCAGACCCTGCTGGGTGTCAGGTGGGAAGCCACCATGATTTCTGCAGGAGGGCCATTCAAAGCTTCTCGATTTCATGTGTCCCTTCTTGGCTTTCCTTTGTCACCTTGGCAGGACTCTCCTTCAGCAGCTTCAGAAGCTTCAGACTTTGGTGATGGGGAAGGTCTCTCGAACCTGCAAGTTAGCTGGCACACAGACTGGCACCTGCCTCATGGTGAGTTTTCCAAAAGGATGCCCTCTGACCAGCCCCCTATTTCCAGACTCCCCTATCTTGAAAATGTCAAGAATGAGTGAAGGCAGAGAGACCATACTGCTGTTCCAAGTGTTCCCCTCTGTGTGCCATTGCAATGACATGACTGAGGGTATGACCTGTCCCCCAACAGAGAGGTGTTCTTTTTTCTGCAGTGCTCCCAGGTGGCTTGTCCCTGCAGGCTTGCTCTCCACAGCCTGGGGTCTGTAGCTCCCCGTGTTCTCTCCTCACCTCCAGGTCGTTGTGCTGTGCTTTGCTGTTGCCTTTGGCAGCTTCTTTCAAGGCTATGGGCCTTATCCTTCTGCCACCAAGATGGCTCTGCCCAGCCAGCATCGCCTGTCAGAGCCATACACAGCGTCGGTGGGTAAGTTGTCATCTTGTTTTGTTTGCCCGCAGTTGGCTTTCCCAGCTTTCTGGAAGGACTCTCCTCCGAAAGCCCAATGTGTAAAAGTGGAGGTCTCTGCAAGCTGGTGTTCTGGGAGTGGCCAATGGGCTCCCCTTTGTGACACCAGGAATTCTCAAGAAAGTCCCAGAGGGCTGTGCTGCTCTAGTCTCCTTCTCTGATAAGCTGACACTCCCTTTTGGCTTCTGATATGGGGGTGGGGTGGATCTTGGAAGACCAGAGAGTAAGGAAGAAATTTAGCTGTCCCCGACATCCCATGATTACTTTTGTGTCTCTGACTCCCTGAGTGGAACTATGTGCTATTGCAGTCAGAGTTCGCAGCTAAATTAAAGAATGTCTTATGCTTATGACTTAGAGAATTTGGATGTTCAGGTGTTCACATGGCTAGCATATTCTGTTCTCACCTTAACCAATGATGTTTTTTGAGTATTTAGAAAATAGAGTGTGACAAGGAAGGAATATACACAGAGTGGCACAGCTATGTTAATAACAACACACATAGAGTTGGGAGATACTGAATTTGAGAAAGGGACAGTTTCGCCATTCTCAAATTGTCTGGATTTCAGCAGTTAGGTATATGCAGGCCAGATACATGATAAAATGGCATTCCATTCACATAATTTCAGTGGCTTGTTGGGGAGTTTCTTTCCCTGGGGAAATAGCTTTAAATTTTGGAAGTTAAGGGGAAGCACAGTTTCTATGTCCAGGAAAATGGCTACAGAGTCATCTATGTGACTGTCCCATGATGCAATAGCAGTTGTCCCCCTTCGGCTTGTTGTGCTGTCTCTGCAGAATCTAAGACCTGCTTTCTGGGGATGCCACCTCATTCATCTGAGTTTTGACAACTCCAAGTGTTTGACCCCATTTTCCCTGAATTATTTTCCCTGAGAGAGTTATGGGTAGGGTTGAGAGAAGTTTTGCTTAAAGGTAGTGAGGGTGGAAGTTTGCTTTGTGTTTATTTGCTTTTATATCCTTCCAGCCTGTATAATTGGCATAGCTTTTGATGCATAAACTCTGAACCTGAAGCCATTGCAGAAAGCCAAGACCAGCTGGCACTCCATCCCAGGAGATGAGAGCACATTGACTGTTATCTGCCACTGGCCTTGGGCATTTGGAGTAAAGGGCATGTGTGGGCCTCCTGGTGTTTTGCTAATATCTGTTACTCTGTTCTTTCTTCAGTGAGATCCAGGAACCTGCTAATTTATGAGGAACACTCTTCCCTGGAGGAGTCTCCCAGCCCAGCCTCAGCTGGGGAGCTTGGGGGCTGGGACAGAGGCTCCACTCTGCTCAGGGCGTCGTCTGGGCTTGAGGCCCTGCCAGAGGTGGATCTTCCCCATTTCATTATCTCCAACGAGACCAGCTTGGAGAAGTCAGTGCTGTTGGAGCTTCAGCAGCACTTGTAAGTCCTGTAGATACTGGACTGGCTGTCGATGGGGCAGGAGACAGCCCTGGCAGTAGGGCGTACACTCTCCCAGTAGCTCTTTCGGGACCCATTTAATGCACTGACGCTGGCAAGAGTCTGCTGATGGCTGATGGCAGGGAAAAGGTCTAGGTTGAGCTTAGCTAGTATCCATATCATCAGCCCAGAGCTGGCAGCGATGGCCCCAGAGAGCAGGAGGGGATATGAGTCTCTCAGTCTCTGTCTCCATTTTTCTTTCATAGCCACAGAGTGGCCATATGTGGAGCACATATCTTTAATCCTAGGACTTGGGGGAAGAGGAGACAGGAAAATCAGTAATTCGAGGCCAACTTCAGTTTCACAGTGAGTTCACTGTTAGCCCAGGCTACATGAGATCCTGTCTCCAAAAATCACCTGGTGACATCAGAGAGTCTCTTCTGCAAATGCACCTTCAATCCAATTCTGTACCTGCCTTCTACCTAGAGAGTGAAATAATGTTAAGCTGGGTATTAATATAATTAATGATTTACATGTTAGTGCACAGGAATTAGCTATAATTGTAGGTGAAATGTCCTCTGTGTGAAGTGCTTGGGACCAAAAGGTGTTTGGAATAGTTTCCAGGTGTTGGAATATTTGTGTATTATACATAATGAGATATCCTGGACATGAGATCCAAGTTCTAACATATAATTTATCTGTGTTAGGTAAGAAATTTTTACTTCTTAGAGAAGCTCAGAGTTGAAGTTTGGGGATTAGGGATGCTCAGTATGTACACATTTATACATTCATACTGTTTACACTGAGGGAAAGTGCTCATGAAACACTGTGCATTTTTTCCACATGGAAAATCAGCCAGGGGCTGGAGAGACAGCTCAGCGGATAAGAGCACTGGCTACTCTTCCAAAGGACCCAGGTTCAAATTCCAGCACCCACATGCCAGTTTGAAACTGTCTAAAGGTTGGGTGTGGTGGCGCACACTTTTAATCCCAGCACTCGGGAGAGAGAAGCAAGGCAATCTCTGTGAGTTCAAGAGCAGCCTAGTCTACACAGTGAATTCCTTGGAATGTCAGGGGTACACAGAGAAACCCTGTTTCAAAAATGAAAAAAAAAAAAGAAAATCATCCACGTTTTGCTCCAATTCTGTATACATTGTTCCTCTCAAATAGCTGGGGGGGGGGGGGGGGGGGTAGGAAGATCCTTTTGAAAACATGATGACTGATGTGACCTTAAGGTGCTCTTGTTGTAGAAGGCACTTGGGGGGGCGCTGATCAGCATAGGAAGCGTGCGTGTATGTGCACCCTGTGGGTGATGCATGATGAAACAGGGGAGTTAGCTTATCTGTGCTCCTAGATGACCCAGAAATAAGGCTGCTCCAGGATCAATGGTGAAGACTTCGTCTCACTTCTTTCCTAACTCTGTTTAGCAGAGTTCATAATCACATGTACACATGTTTATGTGTATAATACATGACATGCCCATGTTTAACATTTACTAGTGCTAACCAGGCCCGTATGTGTTATCGTAACAAACCTTGTAAGTATCCTAAGATGAACAGCCTTAATTTTATTCCTGTTATGGAGAGAACCTGGAGCCAGTGCTGGAAGCCCAGGGAGACTGAGCTGCTGCTGACTGACATGGTTCACAGCACAGTCTGCTGACCTAGCTCACTGTATTGAAGCTCCATTCTGATTCCTCTGTTTACTTCAATGTCACCTAAGTACTAAAACCTCCATGACACCCATCATAATGCTGGAACACTTAGTGAGTTGATACACAAGTGATCATGTATTTATTTTATGGTCTGTATTTCATGTTATTTTAAGTTGATTCGTTAAAAAAAAAATCCTTGTCTGGATTCTTAATTCTAGAGCAGGTGTCAGCCCATATCCTTCTGTTTTCTCTTTCCCATAACTTACAGCACTGAGGCAATTAATAGACAGGTAACAGCCATTGAAAGCAATTTGAAATAAGTCAGCATCAAGCCACCATGGGTCTCCTCTGGACCCAAATAAAGGTGGGAATATGGAGGTGGTCAGGTGACTAGTGAGAGCTCCAACTGCCAACGAATTACTACTCAGAGTTTAAAAGACTCTGCCAGAGTCAGCCCGCAATGCTGCCATTGAATCAGGATATGGAGTCTGAGACTTAGCTGAAGCTGGTGGCTAATACTTTTTTTCTCTGTTTGATGCCTTCACAGGGTCAGCAGCAAACTGGAAGGGAATGAAACGCTCAAAGTTGTGGAGCTTGAGAGGAGAGTGAACGCCACCTTCTAAGGAGCTATCCCCACCCTCTTCTTCTCCCCACTCCCTCCTTGCATCCCCAGACCGCCTTGCTCAAAAATTCCCCCTTCACCGCTGGATCTTGAAGAGGATGTGAACTAGTGTTATGGCTTGAGAGGGAGGCCGGCCTAGGGGTTTCTGCTTGTCTGTCCTCGTTGCTCTACTCAAAAGGGAGCTGGCACCTTCCCATCCCTTTCTCTTACTGCTGTAGGAAATCTAGGGGTGAGGTAGGGGTGGGATGAGCACACTTGTTTCCACCAATAGTGCCAAGAAGACACTGCCTGATTCTTCCCTGTGAGGTGTGATCCCTTTGAAGATGACATGACTCTTGTTCATTGAGACCCCAGACTCTAGCCACAAATATGCCACGAACATGCCAGGGAGTGGCAAAGCACTGACTCCTGACCTCCCTTGCTCATTAGGACTCCATTGTGACCCTGCTTGTACTGAGAGTACCAAAGTGTCATTCCAGTCTTTTCTCTCCTCTCTGCACCCTGGACTCCTTATGGGATGCCTGCACAGACACATGTGCATATTTTCAGGCCGCAAGTGCAATTCCTGAAGGCATCAGGCTCTTCTGCTCCATGCCATCCTGCCCACCGTTGTTGTAGAATATGCCCCTGCCCCTCCATACATATGCGCACACACACACACACACACACACACACACACACACACACAGCCTGTATCCCCACGGCACAGGAGTTCTGTCTCTCTGGCTTCCCCTCCCCAATTGTAAATAGTATTTATTAGCTTGCTGAAACTCCTGGCTGACCATAGTAAATAGATTCCATGACGCCTTCCAACAAGCAAAATCTTCTGTTGGCCTTTGGAACAGGAGAGTCCCCAGGATCTGGGACCCCTAGACTTTCTAGTTGATGCCTTGTTTTCTCCTTTTCTTTTCTTTTTAACATTGGAGACCTATAAAATAATTTGTGTTGGGAAATTCCCTTAAGCATGTGTCCCCTGTCGGATGAATTCTTGGGGAATGATGGAACCCTATCTTCTTTTTCAGGCTCCAGGCTATATGGCCACTTGTCTTTCTCTGTTCCTGTAACAGAGAAGGGAAGCCCTGTCCCTGACAATAGACAACCTTGCTAGCTTGTCCTACATACCTGGCTTCCTTCTTCCTTCCCCCCTTCCCTTCTGCCCTCCCTCAACCTCCCTTAACTAAGGGGGGCTGGAGTTGCTGGCACTCATACATCCACAGTCCTACCCTTTTCAGTCAGGTGTGGCTAATTTGCAGCTCAGCCAAAGACACATAACTAACCCCAAACTCCTTTTTTTTTTTTTTTGTAATGATTAAAAAGTAAAATTTGTAGTTAAAAAAAAAAAATCCTTTCCTCTTTCATACAAATAGGAGAATAGGAAATTGCTCTTTTATTGTATAAGATAGAAGATTCTTTTTAAGTGTTTTTCCCCTTAGCTTGTAAAAGATTTTATGCAAGAAATGTGCTTACACTTTGTATTTTATTTTTAGCAGCAGCTGAAGGGCCTTTAGCTTTGGCTCCTCTCTCTCTCTCTCTCTCTTTCTCTCTCTCTCTTCTCTCTCTCACTCACACACACACACATTTTCTCACTATTATCATCATCATTTTTTGTGATTATTAGAACATGTATAAAAGGGATTATGGCCACACTGGCCCTTGAATTCTGTGTCACACAGGATTTGGTGTCACTAGTGTTTGCTGTCATGCCACATGAACAGCCCTACTTGGTCTGCTCAGCTCCCTCCCTCCC
>CAJQZJ010032348.1:1299366-1321654 GCA_907164525.1 Lophiomys imhausi | reverse complement strand
ATCTATCTATCTATCTATCTATCTATCTATCTATCTATCTATCTATCTATCATCTAACTATCTATCTTATATGATCAATATTATATAGCTTTCAGGATAATAAAATAGAACATTATGTCTTAAACAGGCTTCTCTTGCTTGCTGTGTATCAGATGCTTTGACACCTAGCATCTTACCTCTGGAGGTAAACTTTGGCCATCCCTCACCAGTTCCTACCCTGTGTGCAAACCTTTCACATACAAACTAGCCCAGTTATAGCCTATATCACAACTACCTCCTTTGTGGACTCCCACAAGGCTTTGACATGCTGGATGCTATCCCTTTGGCCCATACACAGGGCCAGGTACTAGCAACTAGAGACAGTACTGCATATACCCCAAACCTTTCTGAAATTACTCAAAGTTGCCAGTTGTAAGTCTGCTCACCTTGGATTGTTCTTCTATAAAACACAGTAAAGGCTTTGGCCCATACGTTAGTCTTACTTTCTCTGCTTGTTAGCTGGCTCTCAGGTATCCCCATGGGGCCTCATCTTGGAACCATTGATTGATTACAAGCTATCTTTGCTTTTCAGTGGCTGCTGTTATTTGATCTGTTAGCTTCCCCATACTTAAAAAAAAAACCCTAGTATTTTTAAAAAGCATATTCCAATGACTATATTTTCATTTTTGTAGCTTGTTAGAACACATTCCTTGGGCATTGCTATAGCAAATTAGAGGCTAGCTCCAGACACATGGGCTTCACACAGTGGCCTGCTGTGATTGAGGTGGCTGTTGTTCAGAGTTCTGTTATTTCATTTCATGTGTTGTTTTGTTGCAGCAAGTTAAAGGAAGACCTACAGGGAACATCCTGGCTGGTTGCTGGGTGAAGACAGCAGGTGTCTCAATCTGTAGGCCAGTGTCAGGTTCCAGAGTAACCCAGAGCAGAGCCTTCTGAAGATGGGGTGATAGACACTGAGAAACATAGGCATACGGTGAGAGGAAGTGTTAGGTGGGATTCAGGACACCCATGTCTGCGGCTTCTTTTTTTTAATAATTTATTTTTTATTTCTTCAAGTTACATCTCAATCGCATTCCCCTCCCTACTCCTCCCTCCAGTCCTACCCTCCCACCTTCAACCCCCCATTCTCTTCCCCTTTTTTTTTTAATTTAAGGTATATCTTATTTCCCCCAACAGTTCCCCTTTTCAGACCAACAAATGGTTCTTTCTCTTATAATAATAAATACAATACAAAACAACAGAGGTAATTAGGCCACAGTTATGAGGGTTATATGGCTTAGCGTACATTCCCAATGTCCAGTCCATATGTATTTGGTACCTGACTTTAACTTTCTACTATCTTACCATCTCCATGAGTTTAAAGTTCTATATCTAACTCAACATTCATACTAACTTGCAACACAATTTTAAAAGTATCTTCTTAGATCTATAACACTCTCTTGACTCCTAAACAACTTAAAATTTAATTATGAGACTCTAGCTATCTATTCTTCAATCACCTCAGAGACCTGAGAGGGATAAATATATCTGATTTTATAGGAAGTACAGGGCCTGCATCTTCCAAAACTAAGAAATGACATACCAGTGGCTGCCTGGGCAGTTCCCATTTTCTCTCCATACATTACAGCATCAATCTTCAGTTGTTTGTCCCTGTTTCTCTGACAGACATTTACTGTAGAGCAGGGGTTATGAAGGACTTGCCTACCCTGTCTTGGCAGAGCCAGGCTGTTGACTTACCTGCTTCCAAGTTTTGTCCTTTTTGGACAGCATTCTGTCTACAGTTGGAGCAAGGAGTTTTTCCTGCCAAGAGATAGGCTTGCGACTAATTCAATCATCTCCCACTGGAGATTCTTCGATGCTCATCTTCTATTTGGAGTAGAATAGGGGGTGCTGTCAGGAGTTGATATGTCTCTATATAAAAAAAATCTAAAGTTAAGAAAACATCTTTAAATGCCATATTCTGCAGATCTCTTGAGGTTTTTGAAGAGGCCCTATCTATCTCTTATATTAGGATAAGCAGATGTTGCTTGTCTCTTAGCAGCTTTATTTCTGATTAGCTTAGAAAATAACTATAATAGACTGTCATAGTACCTAATACAATGACCGGCTTGCATGACTATTAGTTTGCATTTCTTAATTATCCTAAACAGTTTATGACAATTAGTAGCAAAAGGCCGAAACTTCACATTTCATTTTTTTTCTTTACACTCTAACCCTTCCATCCCATTTCTCTGGGGTGGGGTGTCCCTATATAACAGTCCCTCATCTCAGTTCAGAAGTCGTATGAGGGCCAAGAGCCTCCTCATTCATTGGGGGTCTACGAGGCAGCACCACCAGTGAAAAGTGTCTCATTGCCCAGGAGAGAGAACTAAAAAACAAACAAACAAATAAGCAGACAAACAGATAAAAAATAGAAAAAAAAAGTCTATGTCCATGTTCCCTTTGGTGTGTTAGTTGTAGTATCAATATCCCCTACTATATAGTTAAAATCCTACTATAAGAGAATAGATGCCATATTCATCCTTCTGGGTCTGGGTTAGCTCGCTCAGGATGAGCTTTTCTAGATCCATCCATTTGGCTGCAAATTGCCTAATTTCATTGTTCCTGATAGCTGAATAATATTCCATTGTGTAGATGTACCACAGTTTTTTAACCCATTCTTCGGTTGAGGGACATCTGGGTTGTTTCCACTTTCTAGCTATTACAAATAAGGCTGCTATGGACATAGATGAGGAAACTTCCTTATGATTCCATGAGGAGACATTTGGGTGTATACCCAGAAGTGGTATGGCTGGGTCCTGAGGCAAAGTTATTCCAAGTTTTCTAAGATATCGCCAGACTGACCTCCACAGTGGTTGCACAAGCCTGCACTCCCACCAGCAATGGAGGAGTGTTCCCCTTTCTCCACACCCTTGCCAGCATGTGCTGTCATTTGAGCTTTTGATCTTAGCCATTCTGACAGGTGTGAGATGGAATCTCAGAGTCATCTTGAGTTGCATTTCTCTGATGATTAAGGTTGTTGAACATTTCTTCAAGTGTCTCTCAGCCATTAGAGATTCCTCCTTTGTGAATTCTCTATTTAGCTCCGTCCCCCATTTTTTGATTGGATTATTTGGTTTCTTGGCATTTAATTTCTTGGGTTCTTTGTAGATTTTGGATTTTAGCCCTCTGTCTGTGGCTTCTTACACTAGTTACATTATTAACTCTTTGGCCTTGAAAGAAGTAGTTGAGTGCCTGTTATATAGTCTCTCTCTCTCTCTGTGTGTGTGTGTGTGTGTGTGTGTGTGTGTGTGTGTATGTACGAGTAGCTTGTATGTGTGAATGGTATGTTTGTATGATGTGTTTGTATATGGTATGGGTGTGTGTGATATGTGTGCATATGGTGGGTGTGTGTAGCATGTGTGATGTGTGTGTATGGTATGTATGTGCGGTGTTTGTGTGTGAGGTGTGTGTGTGTGTGTATTTTATGTGTGTGGTATAGTGTGTGTGGTGTGGCATGTGTATATGTGTGTATGTGGTGTGTGTGTAGTGTTTATGTATGTGTGTAGTGTATGTGTATGTGGTATGTATGTAGTGTGTGTGCTACATGTGTGTGTATGTGCTGTGTGTGTAGTGGGTGTGTATGTATGTGGTGTGTGTATGTGTGTAGTGGGTGTTTATATGGTGTGGGGTGCTGTGTGTGTATGTGTCTTTATCATCTGTGATATTATTTGATTCTTCTGAAAGCTTCATACAGGATACATAACCTTTCTATGTATTAAAGTTTTTTATGTGTTTATATATGTCACTATAACCCCCCTTTTATGATTGAGGAAACAGGTTTAGAGAAGTAAGGCCATACAACACATCTGAAGTTTGAGTCCTGACTGTTCACTTGCTCTAGATGTAGAGTTTGCACTACAGCATTTTAGGCTTAGGCACTCTTGACTTCTATGTGTAACAATAAAGGAGTATAGGCTGGGTATAGCTCAGTTGGTGGAGCGCTGGACTGACGTGTATGAAGCCCACACTTACAGGTGCTGCACAGCCTGGAATCTTAGCTTTCAGGAGGTGGGACGCACACACAGGCTATCTCATCCCTGTCTGTTATATCCCCCATTTGTCTGTCATCTAAATGCATGGCTCTGGGCTAAATGATGGTTGATTTGGTGTGGGGATCAGGAGAATAAAAACAAAAGGAAAGAAACTGGATTGGTGGTGGACAAAGAGGTGGGATGGGTGGTTAGTTTTACCCTGGCTGACAAGAAATGAGGGGCCCTGAGCAGAGAGATCCTGGTCCAGTCACCAAAGTAAAATAAAAAAATATATAATCTGAATGATTCAAATTGCACAGGAACGAGTGCCTTATCAACTAACAGGTCTTTCCATATCTGCTGGTCATTGAGAGCCTGCTGTGCACCAGGTGGTTTTCTATGTAATCTATGCTGTTAGCTTAGAAAATAGGGACTGGACCGTAGGCGTGTGATTGATCCCTACTGGGTTACATGTGAGGAGGCCTAGTCATGAGCCAACTGTTGCGATTTCTCCCTGGAACTTCCATCTGTCAAGTCTCACCTGGACAGGGGAGACACTAGCTGCCCATGGGCCTACAATTGGAATTTGTGTCTCCGGGAAGCAAACCTGCTCAGAAGATGACTCTGTCATGTACTTTTGCTTAATATTTTCAGAATTAAGTTTTAACCCAGGATTTGGGACTCTCTCAAAGGTACCCACCCATCTTTATGGACAAAGAGAAAGAAGAAAGGTGGATCACCCAAGTCACCTCCCGTAGAATTGTCCGTTTTGTCACGTGAGAAGCCTATCCCACTTGGTCTGTCACCTTTGGTGGGACCAGGCAGATGGTACAAGTTGATGTTGTCCCCCAACGGGTGCAGCTGTTGCTAGATTACTTGGCAATACTCAAGCAGAATTTTGGCCCCAAGAGGAGGCCATGTGTTCTCCTTCTCCCTTTAGGCTGTTGTTTTCAGATGGAGGGCTAAAAATACCCATTGAGGAATACCATGAGAGCTGCCAGAGAGGCTGCTGTGCTGTTCTCTGAGAAATCTGTTTCAAAATGTTTAATGTTTCCTAACTGAAAAGTATCTGGCCATCCGTGCTACCAGTAACTAATGCCCTGTTTAGTATTGCTGAAAAACAGATGTCAGGTTCAGTTCCTGAGGGGTACAAGAGGACTTCCACATGCCTGGAAGATTTTTTAAAAAAGTCTCTAAAAGACAAAGTGTAAAAGTGCAGGTATCCCTCTCAGGTCGCTGAGGTGGTTGAAGAATAGACAGCTAGAGTCTCATAGTTAAATTTTGAGTTGTTTAGGAATCAAGAGGGTGTTCTGGATCTAAGAAGATGTTTTTAAAATTGTGAGGCAAGTTAGTATGAAAGCTGAGTTAGATACAGAACTTTAAACTCATGGAGATGGTTAGATAGTAGAATGTTAAAGTCAGGTGCCAAATACATATGGACTGGATATTGGGAATGTATGCTAAGCCATATAACTCTAATAATTGTGGCCTATTTATTTCTGTTGTTTTGTATTGTATTTATTGTTATAAGAGAAAGAACCATTTGTTGGACTGAAAGGGGGAGCTGTTGGGGGGGGAAGATATACCTTATACTAAAAAAAAAAAGGTAGAGGATGGGGGGGTTGAGGGGGAAGAGGGTGGAAGGGTAGGACAGGAGGGGGGAGTAGGGAGGGGATTGCGATTGAGATGTAACTTGAAGAAATAAAAAATAAATTATAAAAAAAGTGCAGGTATCTATCTGCATAGTTAGTGATCTCAGAGACAGGTTAGGAAGACATCCCACAATGATTCTTTTTTTTTTTTTTTTTCATGGTTCTGTCATTTTAATGCTTCTGAAGGCCAAACTGCAGTTTCTAAGCATGGTTTAATGTGGTTTGTAGTGCAAATACAAACATCTAAGCTAAGAAAATACTGAAGAGCTGGTATTTGCAATGTCATATAGAAAGTCCCATGCTTTGCACACCAATGCCTGAATGGGGACTCAAGAGAAAACCAGTTAAGGAGAACATGGGCAGCTTACCAGGCAGAGAAAAATATCTAGGAAGAGTGTCCCAGAAGCAAGGAAAGAATTGCTCCAAAACAATTAAATTCAAAACATTATTGTGATGATATCACATCCTGCCTTAAAATGGTAGAGTCCTAATAAGCTTTTGTTGAAAAACAGCAGCCTGTTGTTCCTTTTCTCAGCAAGTCCCACTTCTTGGAAATAACCAATTTCAATTTATTCTTGTGTTTATATGTCTGAATCATGGATCTACATTTCGAAAAATTACTTGAAATACCAATTTTGAAATCTTGTACTTGTATATTGCAATATATAAGACTTTGACCATTTCCAACACAGAGAAACACATCTGTCTCTCTCCTCTTGTTTTTCCCACTAGATTGTTTGCATCAATACAATGATGGAAATGTTTTCTGCTGAGCCATGTAGCATTTTAAGATCAGATTTCCTTCGTGTATAAACTTTCCTCTTTTCTGGAATTAATAATTACTTTTCTTTTTTTTGCACTTGTTTACTAATTGGTTTATTTCCTTGGTAATTTCCTATGTGCACATACTGTATTTTGATATTCCTCCCATGACCAGCTCTACGTCCCCCGTCCCCCTCCATTCACACTGAGCCTCTTCTCCCCATCAGGTTCCTTTTCTACTTTGATGTCATTTTTGCTTTGTTCGTGCTGACTTACTGAGTTCAATTAGGACTTCTTGCATGAGTGTCACTAAAGAATATTATCTACTCCTCCTCTTGAAGCCATTAACTTCCAATAGATACCAGGAAGAAATAGAGCTTCGTGACCCCCAATCTTTTTGTGGCAGAATGTGACAGACTCCATCATGGGCAGGTGATCCCAGCATCTGTGAGTTCATGAGGGCCATGCTATCTCCATAGACAGGGTCCATAGTACTCCTCCACGTCCTCCAGCTTTTACATTCTTTCCACCCTCTCTCCTGAAATGTCCCTGAAGGTTTGGAGGTGGTGATACAGATGTCCCACTTAGGGCTGAGTACACAACAGCCAAATATTCTCTGCACTTGGACCGGTTATGAGTCTCTATTGAGTCCCTATAGTGACTGCTATCCACTGCAAAACATGACTTCTCTAACCAAGTCTGAGAGCAACCTCAATATATAGATGTAAATACTTAGAAGGCAGTTAGACGAACATAACATGTCTGCTAACACAACAGCTGTAATATCTTTTCCCCTTCAGTCTACATCCCCAGCTATGGACTTTTTCCCAGGTTTATAATGCTAGATATTTGTTCTTGTGGACCAGTCTTCAAATCCAAACAGAAAGTGATTGGTTACTCCTGTAACAGTCATGCCATTACTACATCAGCAGGTGAATCATGCTTGGCAGTTCAATTGTGTAGCATGTGAAGTGAGACATAGCTGGGTGAGACTGTTAATGGTGTTTCTTCCTCCCTGCTGGCTAGCTTTCATAGTTTCAGAAGGTGTTATGCAGGCTGCTGTGGAAGAAACATCAAGATAAATTCTAGTTTGACTTCTCTGTTTTCTACCACTAAAGCATGAAATGTCTTCAGCAACAGATTTTTACCATCTAGTTCTGGTGGGCAACTCAGAGCAGAGGGAATATTGCCATTTTTTTTTTAGTGTGCATATATGTGTGTCTCATACAAATATGTAATATGAAAAATATTCATCATGCAGTCTTTACAATGTTAATATAAACAACATATTGAATATATATATAGGCTGCCTCACCAATATTAGTACTTATCAATATTGGAGTACATTCTTTAGTAAATGCATAAGAAAAGGTTGGTTGTTGGTTTAACACTTCATTCCTTGGAGGTTCATCATATCCTACTCTGCTTTATTATGTAAGTGAGGATTTGGCTAATGCTAGAAATTTGAGTAGGAAACCCTTCCTTCAGAATTTTATAGGAATTATCTGTTTAGTATATTAAATATCATCTTATGATGACTCCTGTCTTTAGTTCTTAGAATATTATTGAATGCTTATCTGTTCAATATCCTTTTAGTTTCATAGTTAAAGACCTAAGCCCTTAATTTTTAAATATTTTCTCATGACATCTCCTTTTTGTTTTTTTTTAAATTATACTGCTATTTAACTTCCGGTTCTTCCACTATAACCTTGCATGCCATTATAGTTTTAAAACTCAAAGCTCTGATTTTATTTTATAGCTTTTTTTTGGACCTAGGATTGTGCCCTACTTTTTAGGAGCAATGTATTCTAAGTGCATAAAATATAATATTTTAAAATTTACTTACTAATGTCTGCTTTGTTCTACTTTTATTCTCCATTTGTTCATTTTGGCCTCTTATTTTTTCAGTCTTCCTTAAAGAACTAAATGAATATTGCTGTTTATTCACATGTATCAAAGAGCGTTAGTGATGTACAATGATTCGTTTTATTTAAGTATGTGTTTGGTAGGTAGGTTGTCATTTCCCATTAGTACTATTCAAACTGGAAAGTTTAACCAGGTTAGCAACAATTCAGAGAGAGGGAGAGAGAGAGAGAGAGAGAGAGAGAGAGAGAGAGAGAGAAGCAAAAAAAGTAAGGTGGAATGGAATTGCATGAAAGAAAATAGAAACAGGCGAGAAAAGGAACTTGACTGTATGCTAGCATTCTGGGGTGGAGTGAGTGCTCAGGAGAACTGGGAAGAGCCTAGCGATCTCCCATGGACTTGACTCTGCTCTTTCTCTCAGTCCCATGCTCTAGTTCTGCTTACTGTGGTCTCTGGTGGCTTGGACTGTGTTCTATTTTGATTCCTCCCTCAAAGAACCTCCAAGAACTTCCAAAATGACTTAGCATTTGCTCTCACCTTCCTGTTGCCTGACTGATTTTGGAGGTTACAGATTGTTAGAAGTAAATTTAAGAGAGTAGGTGAGATCACAAGTATGGTAGCTGTGAATAATGAAGGTTGATTGTGCAGCTAAAATATTAGACAGAAATTGCATTAAAAATGAGAAGAAGGCTGCTTACAACCAAGCAATTGCAAGGTCCTTATGTTGTATAAGAGGAGAGTAAAAATACACTTTAATTCTAGATGTCTATGTTAAGTAAACATTAAAAGACTAAAACAAATTGTGTGTATCAATAGAGAAAAAAGGGTGTGCTGCAATGCATATGGTAACAACCATAGACATTGTTTTATTTCCATCAGATGGGCAACAATTATATGGAATAACTAGTCCTGAGAAGCTTTCTGGGAAACAGGAGCACATTGGCGGTGGAAGAGGTTGTAACCATGTTTAGCTGACAGTAAGGATGCAGTGTGTGAGTTTCTTTCTAACTGCTCAAACTCCATCTTGCTTCCATGGTCTTAGGTACTTTTTATATTGTTCTGGAGCTTCTTGAGATTATGCACAGAGTCAAAACAGCTTAGCATCTCTAAACAATAACTATTATTTACAAGTAAGGGCTAGAACTTTGGAAAAAAATAGAAACATTTTACATGTATTACAGAGCTGTTGGTCATGAGTCAGAAACACAGAGCTCCCCCCCATCAAAAGAAGGGAAGAAGAACTAGCAGCCTATGTTTGAGACCACTTTGGAGAAAGAACTAATGTAATATCTACAGCAAGAGATGGAAAAGTGGTTAAGCATGTGAATTTGTAAGATGCCTACTTTTTGAAACTTTTGAAACAGGAGGAGGAGGGAAAGGAAGAGGAGGGAGAAGAAGAGCAGGAGGGAAAAAAAATCTCATAGTGTTATGTGACTGAAAACCAAGGAAGTCTATGGCTGCATTACACAGGGTAAGGACAAAGTTTAGACTCTTCTCAGCTATCTGGCTGTCTCTCACACTTCAAAAGCTTACAAGGCATGGCTGTTGATGAACTTGGTGACTCTCCCTTGAGGAGCCTGTACCCACACTTGGTATGTCTTTCTTCTGCAATTCTCTCCTAGAGAAACCCACACTCATACTTCCAGGTATGTCTTACGTTCTTCTGAGTGTCTCTCTTTCTCTGAATTCTAATGCTTAAGCCTATGTTAAAATATCTTTATCAACCAGTTCCCATTGAAAGAGAGAGAGAGAGAGAGAGAGAGAGAGAGAAAGGAGATTGAATTTGTAGACAAAGAAGTTATTGCAGTTCAAGAGACTGTGCAAGAATTTTTTTACATATCTTCTGAAGTTGTACAAAAAATGGTTAAATTAGTGTTTTATTTTAAACTTTAATTTGCTATTGTCTTCTACTCTTCCTAATTCTTCAATTGAGATTTAAATATTTCTGTGCATATATGTATTTAGCGGAAGGAATACAAATATGCCATAGTGTGAGAGTATGTGGTAGTTCAGCAGACAACTTGTAGAAACTGGTAATTGGTTCTCTCCTTATATCATGTGGGCCCTGGGGACTGAAATCAGGTTGTCAGGCTTGGTGGCAGTCACCTTTATTTACTAAGCCATCTTGGTGGCCTTCTTCCCGATTCTTAAAAGAAGATAGTTTTGCTGGGTATACAATTTTAGATTGACAGTTATTCAGTTATTTTCTCTTGATTTTTTTTAAACTAACTTCTTTTTTTTTAAAGATTTATTTATTATGTATACAGTGTTCTGTCTGCAAGTATATCTGCAGGCCAGAAGAGGGCACCAGATTTCATTATGGATGGTTGTGAGCCACCATGTGGTTGCTGGGAATTGAACTCATGACCTCTGGAAGAGCAGCCAGTGCTCTTAACCGCTGAGCCATCTCTCCAGCCCTTCTCTTGATTTTCAATTCCCCTGTCATCAGTATTTTCTTTTAACCTGGTGAAGAATGTTTTTTCCTGATACTTATCTGACAGTAATCTGGCTTTTTCTTTTGACAACCTTCTAATCTCTTTTGTTAATAACAAACTCAACAATGTGTTTGTTAACCTGATTTAATAGTCATTGTGTTTCTTTTATCTGGTATATGTTCATTTAATCAATTTTAGAAATTCTCTGGCATTATCTTTTAAAGTGGTTTCTATTTCCCTCTCCTTCCATTAACTCATGTGGAGTGCCTAGGTCTTTTATTTCAGACCTCATTACATTTGTAGTATCGCTTAACTCTTACATTTGTTTCTCTGTTGGCTGTCACTCCTTACCTATCCAACTGCAAGCTGGATGACCAATAGACAGCTTCTGTTGTTTAAGTTTCCTGTTCTACCTCAGAAACCATTGGCTATCTTTCCCATGGTAATTGGAGCAGCCATAGCCACCATCCGGTGAATGAGCTATGATGGGTGAAAAGAACGTGAGTGGTTCATCTCAGTGCATGACAAATAGCTTAGGAAGCATTCATTTCAAAGCTCCATGCTGGGCCACTCAAGGTGTTGTCTGGGCTCTGTTTCATTTTGATTTCTTCTCTGTTTCATTTTGATTGTTTCTTTGCCCAGCATCTGCCTCCAAAGAACATAACTAGTGACATACTAAATTAGATATCATCACTAGGAGACTATGGAATTGGAAACACTTCTATAAATGTAGTTGGCAACACTGCTGATTTGTGACACCCTTTCCAGCTCTAACTCTTACATATACATACATGTCTCTCTTCAAAATTTTTAAGATTTATCTTAAAAAACTAAGGTTAGAACCCAGGAACAGTGATACCCTAGTTTATAGTATTCAGGGCCCCAACCCTGGACCCAGACAGGCAGGACTCAAATTTTGCAATATTGTCTTTACTTCCCAGGACATGTCTCTTAACTTCTCTACTTTAGTTCCTTTAAATGTAAGAGGAGAATAAAAATAATATCTACCTTGCAGGGTTATTATGGTCTCACAGGGTGTTAATATATGTCATATTGTAGTAAGGGCCTTGAGGGACCCATCTTGTTTTGTCAGACACCAATATTCTATGACAAGTGCTTAGTGAGTTACATGTAGGGGAAACCATCAAGCTTCCAGACCAGTGGTTTATAACCTGGCTTCTCATTAGAATTATCTGTAAAAAGTTTTGTTAGGATACTAACTGTTGAGCCCCATTCTAAGAGAGTCCAAATAACTTGGTTAGAGGTAAAGTTCATGTATAGGTACTTATTTCAGGCATCTACCTAGCAAGTTACATTGCTATCCAGCTAATGGCTCTACATGTGCAAAAACAAATCAACAAACCCCCAAAAAACCACCTGCCCCCAAAAAAAATAATTGGAAAAGGAAGGTTGGCTATAGCTCAGGGGTACAACATTTGCCTAGCCTATGCAAAGCTCTGGACTCCGTCCCCAGATCCAGTAAAAGGGGCAAGGCAGACATAGAGAATGGCTAATTCAAATGGCACAAGTAACTATCAGATGGAAAGGCTGTGCCAAATGCGGAGAAGAGAATGAGAGAAACCATCAAACAAAGAAACCATCAAATAAAGTTTCCAAGAATTCCTTGCTTTGATATTTACATTTTCTTAAGTTTCAGGTTAAATTATTGTCACTGAGGGACTTGGAGGATTTAAGTTGGGCACAGATTTCAAATTTCCAAATCATTCCTTTTCTTTCTTTCTTTTTTTTTTTTTCATGGTCAATTCAGCCATTAAAGCAACAGTGGCCAGTTTTTGATTGTTTGTTTGTTTTTGTTTTTTGGCAATTGGTGAGCAGTTCTTGGAGGACAAACCCCAAACCTGGAAATTGATGGACAGCCATTAAGTAAACTATGGCTGTGTGACTTTTATGAAGAGTTGTGGACAAATGTTCAGTCTCCCTGACAATATAGGAAAACAACAACAACAACAAATAATTCTGCCAATGAGTTTAACTGAGGCTATTTACAGGAACAGGGGAAAGCTACTGGTGGGAACTCAGTGAAAGAGTCTCTCCCTCCCACAACGGGTTGTCAGCCACATACGCATCCCCCAGGGATGGACATCCCGTGAGCCGCCTGTCAGCTGGTCATCCTCACAACCTCTCACTTCCCCCTCCGCAAGGTAAAGTTAGTGAGCCCAATCCTATGAGGGTCTTACGTGGGTGGTCACAGATGCTCAGATTTCAAGATACAATGCAGATCTTATGCCCAGAAGACAGCATTCTGTAACAACTATCCACTGGAGTGAAAAGTCACTCTCTAGCCAGGATAATCCTTAAAATAGGAAGCTTGCAAAGGAGGCCAGGATGGACATGAGCACCTGCTTAGGTGAAGGATGAACCAATGGAGGGTTTAATGGAGGAGGTGCTGGAATCTGCTGGCTGGGAGAGCGGCTGCCTGCTAAAGCCTATCCCATCGGAACTCTTGACACTGAAAGATGGGAGTTAAGAATTCTGTCCTTTTGACCAGTCTTTTTGCTGCTGCAGGTCAGTAGGAGGAGGAGATAACCTCCTCTTGACTATCCACTTCTGAGGAAGTCAGCAGTCTAAGTGTCCCAGGACCAAGGGTACTACAGCTGGCAGGCACAAATAGGCACAGAAACAGCACCAGACGTTCAGGGAGACAGGGATGTTTGATAGAGGAGCTCAGGCTGAATAATCAGATTAGGTTTCTTTGGAAGTAGGGCTAATGTAGGAACTGAAGACAATCTTAATAAAAACATAATGAGGGCTCTTAAGGATATGTACTTAAAGAACAAATTAGAATTTCTGGAACCAAAAGAAATTCTGAATTAAAAATTTTATTAGGAAATGCAGAGATTGCATATTATGTGTGTGTATCATGTGTGTGTATGCATATGTGTGTATGTGTATATATGCATATGTGTGTATGTGTGTATGCATATGTGTGTATGTGTGTATGCATATGTGTGTATGTGTATATGCATGTGTGTATGTGTATATGCATGTGTGTATGTGTGTATGCATATGTGTGTATGTGTGTGTGTATATGCTCTCACAAACCTGACAATCCTATAAGATGGCAATTAACTCATCCATTAGCTTTTTCTTTATAAATTCAACAAAAATCTCTAATTCCTTTCATTTTCCCCATTTTAATCATTTCCCCCTTCAATAATCTTCATTATTTACTTCTGAACTCTTAAACCTCTTTGAATACTCTTTAAATCTACACACAATTTAACCAGCCAAGCTGAGTCACTATATTCCATGGGAGGACAAGAAATAAGGGCAGAAACTCTCACCCCCCCCCCAACTGTTAGAGGAATGCTTCACAATTAGCACACACACACAGATGCAAAGCAAAACCAGGGCCCATGGGGCAACCCCAGTGCTTGAGAAATGGGCCTTTACATGGGTTACAGCTTTCTGTGCATGTCTCTCCCTTCCTGAGACTTCCTCCTGTCTCACAGAATTCACCCTGGAGGGATTGTTCTCACAATCCCCTTTCGGTCACTGGTTTTTAATGCTCACTAAGTATAAGGAGCAGGAAAACACAGCCCTGAGCTCTTGACAACCAGACTCCTGACATCCATTAGGTTTGATGAAGAGATCTTTTGGAAGCAGTTCAATTTTCAAAGTAGTACGTTCACTCACAACGCCACTTTTTGAAATGGAAAAGAAAAAAAGAGTCAGAAGGATCCATATCCACTCCTGAGAGAAAGGGAAGATGCTGATGTCTTTAAGGAGCTATGCAGTCACACCCCCTGAAAGCCCTCTTCATGAGGCTGCCTCTGGCCTTTTCTTCCTGGATGGATGTCTCCATTTGTGGAAGGAGAGGAATAAGAGGGGAAGGTTAGAGAAGGAGGGTGGTGCACAGTTAAGTGGCAACAGACTCTTCTCTTCTAGAGCAACAAAGTAAATGGCAAAGTGGCCATTTGTGCAAGGCCAGGTGTTCACCTTATTCGTATTTATTAGATTACCTTTTTTTTATTACAAAGCTTGTTCTTTGACAATTTCACACATGTATATAATGAACTGTAGTCATTTTCAGCCCTCCTTGATCTTCCTCTGCTCCCATTGAAACTTCATTTCTTTTCAAATTCCCCTCCTACTTTTTGTGTTGTGTGCTGTGTGTGTCCACTCAGCTTAATAAAAGCTGCTTGCATGAGCATGGGTGTAGACTCTTAGGACAAGAAAGGATCTTAGAGAATTCCTATTTCACTCTTTTAACCAACCAGAGGATTAGAATTAGCTAAATTAGGTTACTTGCCTGAAGCCATATTGCTGCTTGGTTATGAGGTAGTAACCAGGGCTCCGGCTTCCTCAACCAGCATCCTTCCTACTAACCAGTCCCCTCGAGAACACACTGTCATGGTGGGGGTTATTGCAGGGTTTTCTGTGCTCATTTTGCCTTACTTCAAATCCAGGATCCATGTTCTAGCTCAGGGTTCCTGTGGATCACAAGAGTCTGGAGTTTCTATTATTTCTCTTCAGTATTAAACCTTTTGGTTTTAATTCTTATGACCGATTAAAAATTAATACAGGTCACACACACACAGTGCATCATCTAGACACTCCTTAGTCACTGTTGTGAGATTTCAGGGCTCTTGGGCACTGGTCATCAGGTAACAAAGTTTCATGACTGTGAACAAATGAATAAAGAAGGGGGACAGAATTATTATGAAAATGATGCTGTTTTGCTAAGCGCAGGCAAATGGCATCCCTGCAGGCCCGATAGCAGAGGGGGCACAGTGATTGCAGCCTAGAGATGTGATTAGAGTGTTTTCCCAGCACCTCTCTCCAAACCTCTGGAAGCAAGCAGAACTGTGTCTTACTGAAGGGATTCAGTGCAACAACATCATCATTGGTCCCCACGCTGCACTGACACTGTGGTCTCAGATGAATTATCTGCTTTGTACTCTTATATTACATTTGAGAACTATTTAGATTTTATTATTATGTAACAAATGGCTTGTTCACAAAAAAAGGTGCAAATTAAAGTTATAGTAGAAAGAATTCAGATGAATCCATGAGCCTTCGAAAGAATTCTTGTGCTCCTTTGAGAGTGGTCAGTGTATGAAGATCAATAATAGCAGAGTCAACTGTGAACCAACTAGAAGAAGTTCAAACAAATGTTACAAGGCCCTTTGGCTGTAGATAGACTGTTGGACTAAGAGAACTAAATGACCACAGTCCAATTAATGACCACACTTGCTTGAAACAATAGGAGAAAATGTTTTTTTTTTTTTCCTGTGGCTCCCTAATGGTTGGCAGGACTGAATGTGTTTTGTTGATTGCACTGGGCTCACCAGAGGGACTGTGAATAGGAATAACAAACTCAGGCCCCAAGCACTCTGCTTTTTGCTACAAGCAAACTCTGGCCCTGAGAACACGAACATTTGTCCTCAGGGAACAGCATCATCTCAGAGAAACAAAAAGTGGAAAACTTGCTGACAAAAATAAAACAAAATTGTACCTTGTAATTCTGCATTGTCTTTGATTAATAAAGGAGGAAAAGCAGGCTCCAGTGGAATCTGGTACAGAGATTGGCATCATGGCTCAGACAACCTCATCAAGAAATTACATCCTCTCTTGCCTTGCGGAGGTCCTCGCCAGGTTCCTAGTCATCTGGACACTTCTTAGCAGGATATATTTTCGTTGCTCATGAGCTGAGACTTAGAGTCAGAGACTGGTGTCAATAATGCCTGCTTTCAGGGTGTGCTGATAATTTCCTGGCCGTTCTTTTTAGACCTCTGTTTCAGAGGCTTCCCAAGGCATCCATTTGACTAATTTATGTACCTCATTAAGTGAAATCCTATCTTTTGAGATAGGCTAACCTCGCTAATATAACATCCACAAGGCATTATCTACACCGTAGCATCTGTTGGATATTCTTTCCTGTTGAAGACTGAGTACTTGGATGGATGCACTATTCATTGCTGATCCATTTATCCATTGATAGGGACTTGGGTAGTTCCTGCCTGTTGACTCTTTTTTGTAAATATTTACTGCTGCTGTGAGCACGGGTGTGTGGATATTTCTTTGAAATCCTACTTTCAGACTTCTGATATGTATGTAGAAGTACATCTGCTGAAATAATAATAATTCTGTTTGTTTTTCCCACACTGTGTTTTCCTTGTGACTGCGAAACATCATTTGACCGTCTCTTCAAGTATTTCTCAGAAATACTTGACTGATTTGCGTGTCTATCTATCTCTGTGCCAATCCCACACTGATGTTTTTCAATCGAAGCCAAGTCAGGTTTTCCTTGGGAGCAGTGTTGTGATGGGAACACGAGGGCTGTAGTAAAATGTGAGTGGACTTGCAGAGGTGGTGGAGGGTAGGGGGATGTTTTTTATTTCATCTGCCTCATTCAGGTTTATTTTTTATGAAATTTGTTCTTTGACAACTTCAAACACATTTGTAAGCCTATTCATTCTTTTCTCCTTCTCAACATGTAATCTCCCCTCCCTACAAGTCCTTTTTGCACATTCATTCCTTTAATATTAGAAGGCCTGATTCTTCAGAGACAGAGTGGGCAGGCAAATCCTTCTTATTTCCTGCTGCACAATTTAGTCTATGTGATATGCTTGGCCAGATGGCTGAAGATGATGCTCCAAAAGTATTGAGAGATATTTGGGACTGTCTAGGTAGCAAACTGTCATTTTTCCATTCTGGAAGCTGCTCTTGTATGCTTCCTAGTCACTCAAATAACAACTTAATCCCTTCTTATGTCTTTGATGGGGTTGAAGACATAATAGATATAAAATTTCAATTGAACTTGAGTTGTTTAGAATTTAAAACAGTATTTTCAAATCTAAATGAAAACTTTAGGTTTATAAATATAGGATATGATAGAAAATATTTAAGTTTAGAACTTTAGACACACATAGATAGATGATTTTTTCTTCTTCAAGATTGCCCGATGCAAATAGGCTAAACATTATGAGTGTAACTTTTATATATGGTTTTCTTGATTGTTTCATATTTGTTCTTACTATTCTTACTATATGAGTTAAAATTAGCCTTTTTATTAGACAAAAGGAGGGAGTTGATGGAGTGATGTTATACATTTTAAATGTTAATTAATTGGTCCTATTTGCTGTCTGTTACTTACATTGTCTCTGGTTAAATAAATGTCGAGGCCTGAGATTGGGCAAAGTAAGAGGTAGGTGGGACTAAGGTGCTTGGATTTCTGAAGCAGAGAGGATCATGGGAAGAAGAAGACTACAAGACAAGCAGCTGGAGTTGGAAGGAGGATACATGCCATGGGTTAGAGAAAAGAACCTCATTCCATGTGGCCTGGAACATTGGTCTAGCATGAAGAATAGAAGTCCAGGAGATGTATGTATATATGGGGTCATATTTGAGTAATAGAATTATGAGCTAGCTTAGATGGACTAAGATTGCTCAATCCAGTCCAGGCTTGATAAAAAAAAATATTAGAAGGCAGTTTGACAAGATGTCCATCTAGTGAAACACCAATAACCGCCTCAAATCCAATCTGGAAGGTAACGGTTCCACACATACTCATCATACTTCTATTGCCTCAGTTGGCATATCTTGCTTGGCAGATTGGTATTGTAGCATGCACAGTTCACTGGTGGGTAAGAGCAGTGTGAATTTTCTCCCCAGCCTGCATGGTACCTTCCAGCACTGGAAAAGCTGGTCAGCAGGGAAGAAGTTCTTTGAAGTGACCCACTGACTTTAAGCAGAGCCTTCTGTGTGGACACGGGTTTGGAACCGTCCACTGGTGCCTGCTCATTGGTGAATACATAACTGAGGACAGTGACTATCCCTCCACCCAGAATACATCAGTATGCAGTAGCTCAGCAGGGCCCATCTTGCATTGATAACCAGACTTTTATATAGTAAGTTTTAAAATTAAGAAATATGATACCTCAACTTTGTTCTTTTCCAAGTTTTGTTTTGATTTGTTTTTTGTTGTTTTTGGTTACTCAGGGTTCCTTATTAGGTCTTCCAAGATGGTGTTCTGGGGCTCTTGGAACTTAGAACACAAGTCAACATGTTTTCTAATTCTCACCCTAATATTCAGCCCACAAGCACAACACTCTGATCCCTGAAGGGGAGAATATGCACCTCATTTATCTTTACATCGAGTGTATAATAGTGTCTCATATAAAATGGTCCCATGTAACTGCTTGGTAAATGCTCATTCGATGGCTCTGTGTTCTGGGAAGTAAATAGCATGAGAGAGCTGATCCTAACTCTGTATTCTCAGTCATTTGCCTGGGTGACCCTTGGACAAGCAGTCTAGCTTCTTTAGGTCTCCAGTTCTTCATTTGTGAAATGAATGGTAATGGCAGATGATCTCCAAGTTCCCTCTTATCTCTAACATCTTATTTTTGTCATTTGTACAAAAGGACAACTGTAATTATCAAAATAAACTCACTGTCCAAAACATGCAAGGAAATCAGAAACAAACCCAAATGTATCTAATGATTTGGGCTCTATGGTCCGTGTTTGCTCTTCAGAGGAACACTTTCGATCATCTTGAGCTTTTCTGATATTGAAAATTTACTCCTAGGCCTAAGCAAATGCTTTTTGTCACTTGTTTGAGTTAAGCACATAGCTCTGCTTATATGCCCAGTTTTCAAACCATAGTCGGTGATACCTTTGTCCTTGTTTAGAGGGACCAACGGACTTTTTGAAAGAACATGGTATTTGTTAAAATAGTATTTAAGATTTAAAATGTCTTATAATTTATGCCATAAATAATTGCAGGAAACAAGCTAGTGTCTAAAATTAACTTCATATTTGTGTATTCCTTTTCTGTCTTTACCTATACTTTACACAGTTTCAATGGATTCACTTAATTTCATGTCCCCATATTTTCACATAACATGTCACTAGCAGCTTGTATTGGTTCTGCACTGACACAACTGTACTTACTTTCTCACTGCCAACTTCTTAGACTGATTTGTTTATCTATTATTGAAAGAAGTCTGTAGCAGATCTCTCCCTGCTTTAAGTGTAATCTTCTGTACTTGGCCTTTACTTTTTGGGATGTGTTTGTATAGAAGCAGGATGATCTGGCTCAATAACAATACTGATAATTATATAGTCAACTTTGGAACATATCCACAAAGAACAATCTTCTTGGGATATAGTCTAAATATCCCACATTATATATTTTATTATGAATACTTAATTTTTTTTCTGTTTTGGCTTTTGAGACAGGGTTTCTCTGTGTAGCCTTGGCTGTCTTGGAACTCACTCTATAGACGAGGCTGGCCTTGAACTCATAGATCTGCCTGCCTCTGCCTCCTGAGTGCTGTGATTAAAGGCGTGTACCACTACTGTCAGACTGAATATTTAAATTTTTATCTTCAATAGGTCTATAAATTTAGTTGTGGCCATGTAATGGAAATTCTTTTTAACAATTAGTAAATAAAAATTGAAATGCAATCAGAAGGTGCTTAAAAAGACAGACTTTAATTTTCTCATATAATAAAAAGTCTTGTGGAGTGAGTGTCCTGCACTGGGAAATACACAAGAAAATCATCAAAGACCAAGGGCATCATTCTGAAATTTCCATCTTCGTAAATGGTGTCTATCTTCATGACTACAAGATGGCTACCACAAGCTCTCTAAGCTTAATGAGATAATTAGAGAGGAGAACTGGAAGGCTAAGCTATCTCTGTGTTTCTGATCGAAACTTCTCCCAGGAAGCCCCAGCTGAGTGAGTATTCTGGCTCTGAGCTCATCATTCGCATCCTCACACTTCGAGACTGTTGTTGTTTTCTCCTTGTACCATTCTGTTGTCCAGAATGGTGGGAAAGTATAGGATGTGAGAGTCTGTTAATTTAAAAGGCCTCCATATTTGCCACATGACTTTAAATTTTAAATGAAATAGGAGGTAATTTTGATTTAGTAAAATTACATGGCAAATGCAAAGAAGCCATCAAATTTTATTCATCTCTGAATCCTTAGCATATAGTGTTCATATAGAGGAGTCCCAAGAAAAGTTGATAATAAAAGGTCAGTGTGTGACCCCTGAAAATTAGGGTAGATTAACTAAAAAGTGAGACTGGCCTCATTTTTTTTATAGGGTTTCAGGAGATACAACAGAAAGAGAATCTCTTTATTGAGCTTTGTATGAAAACAGAAAAGTGTGCATTCTTGCTTTGAGCTCTCTATGACAGAAATATAGACAAACGTGTATGTATGCGTCTTTCTACACTATTGCAATTCATGGAATAACAATGAATTCACAAGGCTCAACAGTTTTTATGGCAGCAATTTGCTAGATAATGCCAATGTTGGTAGATTGGGTGAGGCAAATACAGGTTCTTCTTAATTACTAATATTAACTTTCATAGCCCACATAAAAAAGCACCTAGTAAATTTATTGTTTTGTGTGTGTGTGTGTTTTACAGAGTGAATACAAGTATATTCATTCAAATAAAGAGGTGGTAAAGGATGAAAAGTTTCAGAAGCAGGTTGATGGATAAGTTACTTAGAACCCACGTTGATAGGATAGCAAGCTGAGGCCAGTGCTGGGAGGGACTGCTGCTGAGCTCCTGAGTCAGGGCTCGAATTGAAGCCACTGGGTAGGTAAAAGCTGTTGTGGTGAAGGAGCAGGAGAAACTGGAGGAAGATGGCTAGGCAGTCCCAGTAGCAGGGTACTCTGCCTCACTAGAGCTCCAGGGGCTATGAGGTCTTCTCTGCCTATGTGTCCTTGATGTACAATGGATGCCAGGTCAGTGGGGCCTTGCTGTCACAATGTTCGGTGTCTACCACTCTAGAGGGTCCAGGTGAGGAGGCCACTCTTTCCTTGGTCTGGTGGGTGTGGGGAGTTCTTGGTTCTGATTTTCCTGATTAATATGTTCATGTGCTGCTACAGTCTCATTTCACCCCGATAAACTTATAGGGTGGCTCCCTTTCTTTGCTTAGAAGTAACTTACGCATCAGTCTATGCTGCCCAGGTGGTGCCAGACAGATGAAGTGGTTTGTAGGTCCACCCAGGGGCTGTAGTCATCCCTTTCCTTCAAAAGGGACTCACAAGTTATTTGCAAAATAGAATCTTCCAGGGAAAGGCACAGTCTGAATACACTGTTTTAGATGCAGAGCCTGATCATAACTCATTAGAGCGCAACGCGAGTCTTTCTATCTTCCTGTCTGCTGTATTCTTCCCCTCTTGCCTATATTCTCACTATATGTTACCATATCATCTGTGAGACTCTCACTCGAGTCCAACAAACACTGGGGGCATCATGCCTTTAGAACTTCAGAACTGTGAGGTAAATCAGCTGTTTTTTTTTCTACTACATTTGCCATCTTTGGGTGTTTAGTTATAGCAATGCCACACAGATAAATGCACCTTACTTGTCTCATAATTTCTGGTTTGTAGGACTGCAATTCCTCATTGTTTTATATTGTGGTATTGATACCAATATGGGATTTTTAGAATGAACAAGAAAAGTTATGTTTTAATAATGATGTGTTTGTGGGTGTCAAGTTGGCAAGGAGTTAATTGTGCTGGCTATTTTATATCAGCTTCACACAAATTAGATTCATTTTGGAAGATGGAACCTCAATC
>CAJQZJ010032348.1:1284336-1299356 GCA_907164525.1 Lophiomys imhausi | reverse complement strand
ATGCAGCCATCAGAGTGTGTGCAGGCCTGTAGTGCATTTTCTTGATTAATGACAGATACAGGAGAACCTAGGCCATTGTAGGTGGTTGATTCTTGGGCCATATAAGAAAACAGGCTGAGCAAGCCACGAGGAGCAAGTCAGCAAGCCGCAGCTCTCATGGCCTCTGCATCAGGTTCTGCTTCCAGGTTCCTGCCCTGCTTGCTTGCATTCCTGCACCGACTTTCCTCAGTGACAGAGTGTGACCTAAGAATAATTTTTTTTTAATTTTCAATTAAAAAATATTATTTTAAGTAGAAATAAACTCTTTCTTTCTCAAGTTCCTCTGATCACGATATTTTAGCATAACAACAGAAACTCCAACTAAGACACCAATAAAGGCTTGGTTTGTAAGCTTTGCCTTAGGATCTGATTTCTAAGGAACTCAGACAAAAACATGTTTGTATGTATTATTATTATTTGTTTCAATTTATGTGTATTATTTTTTTCAAACAGCTACTAAAGTTAGGACATTAATGCTTGTTAAACGGTTATCACCAGTGACCTGGTAACACATGCATTAAGTTCTTCCCAAATGTCGGCCTAGGGGTGGCAGGAGAAATAATTACCAAGTATTCTGTGCAAAATTCTGGAGTAGCACTGGGGTTCCTGAGGTGTGCACCGAGATGCTTAAGCCTCTGTGGTGAATTTACAAGCACATTGCAGGACACATTTGAGTTTTGAGGGCAGAGTACCCTGACTCTTGACATCTGTTAGCTTGCATTCTTGCAGCTTAAGGTATTTGAAGTTTCCAGGTTATGTCCTGTCATGTTCCTTCAATAATTCATGCTTACCATGTTAGATTTGAGGTGGTTGCTCAGACAAAAAGACGATGAGAAAGAAAAAAAAAAAGAACAATGTGGAACAGGAAATGAGGGTGGTAGCATTTAGTGATTCCCAGGTTTGAGAAGTTGTGTTTTATCTTCTACGTTCCCATGAATTAGTAAGCCAGTTACTTCAAAAGAAATGCAAGGGCTGAAGAGATGGCTGGAGATTTAAGATCACTAGTTACTCTTTTAGGAGACCTGGTTCAGTTCCCAGCTCCCACATGGTGATTCACAATCATCTGTAACTGCAGTTCCAGGGAATCTAATGCCTCTTCTGGCCCTCTCAGGCATTGCACACATGTAGTGTATAGACATACATGCAGGCAAAACACCTGTATACATAAAATTAAAAAAAAACAAATAAATATTTAAAAAAGGAAACATACACATTATTTTGTTTAAATTTATGTGTAATAAAAAAGCTACTAAACTGTACAATGGAAAAAGGAAACCATCTTCAACAAATGGTGCTGGTCTAACTGGATGTCAACATGTAGAAGAATGAAAATAGACCCATTTTTATCACCCTCCACAAAACATACATCCAAATTAATTAAAGACCTCAGCATAAAACCAGACACACTAAATCTAATAGAAGAGAAAGTAGGGAAAAGCCTTGAACTCATTGGCACAGGTGACAACTTCCTGAACATAATACCAATTGCTCAGGCTCTAAGATGAACAATCAATAATAGAACGAAATGGTAGCCTACAGACTGGGAAAAGGTCTTCACCAATCTCACAGTCTGACAGAGGGCAAATATCCAAAATATTTATAAAGAACTCAAGAAATTAAACACCACCAAATCAAATAATCCAATCAAAAATGGAGTACTAGGCCAGGCGGTGGTGGCGCACTCCTTTAATCCCAGCACTTGGGAGGCAGAGGCAGGCGGATCTTTGTGAGTTCGAGGCCCACCTGGTCTACAAAGCGAGTCCAGGACAGCCAGAGATATTCAGAGAAACCCTGTCTTGGAAAAAAACAAACAAACAAACAAACAAAAAAATGGAGTACAAAACTAAACTGAGAATTCACAAAAGAGGAATCTCAAATGGCCAAGAGACACTTGAAGAAATCCTCAACATCCTCAGTCACCAGAGAAACTCAAGATGACTCTGAGATTCCATCTCACACCTGTCAGAATGACTAAGATCAATAACTCAAGTGGCAGCCCAAGCTGGTGAGGATGTGGAGAAATGGGGACTCTCTTCCATTGCTGGTTGGAGTGCAAACTTGTACAATTACTTTGGAAATCATTCTGGTGATTGCTCAGAAAACTGGGAATAGTTCTACCTCAAGACCCAACCATACCACTTCTGGGCATATATCCAAAAGATTGTTCACCAAACCACAAGGACATTGGTTCAACTATGTTCATAGCAGCTGTATTTATAATAGTTAGAAGTGGGAAACAACCCAGATGTCCTTCAATTGAAGAATGTATTAAAAAAAAAAAAACTGTGGTACATTTACACAATGGAATACTACTCAGGTATCAGAAACAAGGAAACCATGCAATTTGCAACCAGGTGGGTGAAACTAGAAAAGCTCATTCTGAGTGAGCTAACCCAGACCCAGAAACATATACATGGCATGTACTCACTTATAAGTGGATATTAGTCATATAGTACAGGATAACCATCCTACAACCCACAGACCCAAAGGAACAGGAACCTAGCATAACTATCCTATGAGAAATTCCACCCAGCAGCAGATCAAAACAGATGCTGAGACACACAGTCAAACATTAGGTGGAGCTCTGGGAGTAGAGTATAAGAGAGGAAGGAGAAATAGAGAGACACATGAAGATCAACAGAGCCAACCAACCTAGACCCCTAGAAGCTTATAGAGACTGAAACACTAACCAAAAAAAGAAAAAGAATAGAAAAAAATATACAGACCAGACCTAGTCACCCCCATATGTAGATGATAGGCAATTTTGTCTTCATACGGATTCCTTAGCAAGTGGAGGTGGGGTAATCTCTGTCATGGACTCTGTTAGTGGAAAACCTTACCCTAGCTGGGCTGCCATGTCAGGCCTCAGTGCTCTTAGCCCTTATGTGACTAGTGAACTGAGGAGGCTTGTTATGTAGGAGGCCCCCCTCACCTGAGGAAAAGGAGAGGGGGATGTGAGTAGTAGGGTGGGACTGGGACAGGAAGGGGGGGCTGTGATCGAGATATAACTTGAATAAATAAATGCTGAAAAAAAAAAACAAAACCAAAAAATAGCTACTAAAGTTATGACACAAAAGCGCATTAAACTGCTATCATCCAGCTACCTAATAACACATGCATTAGGTTCTTTATGAACATTGGCCTAGAGGTGTCAGGAGAAATAATTACCAAGACTCCTTGGTGGAGTGAATTGTGAAGGTTTGTAGCTTCCTCTTGTAGAGGTCCAGCCAGTGTAGGGTCCAGAGGTGTGCATAGGATCAGCCTGGGTGAGGGACAGATGGCCAGGGTGCTGAGAAAAAGAGAAGTGATCGCAAGGAGACCTGCATGGCTTCACAGACTTTGTGAAGACTTCAGGCATCATTTTGTGGAATATGATACATACAACTCCCTCCCACCTCTTCCTTCCTTCCTTCTCCCTTGCCCCCTCTCCCTCATTCTCTCCTTCCTTCTTACCTTCCCTCATTCCTCACCTTTGCCTGCCTTAGGTATTTGGTTATGATAACTTCCCTCCTTTCTCCCTGTTTCCTTCTGTCTCTCTCACATACACATTTTTAAAAGCTCAATTATTCTTTTAGATCTATAAATAGCCAAGAACTTCAATATATGCATGCTTATGCGGCTGCTTTTCACAAAACACGATCCTATGTCATTACATGAAAATTCCTGCTTATTTATTTCAGGAATAATGGTTTCACTGTCACCTGCCTTGCAGTTTTATAGGCTGATAAATTTCTAGTCCCAGCACCTTCCCAAGTAACTTGAAGTACATGCTTAACATTTTTTTCTCTTAAAAAAAAATCCATGCATAGAAACCTACCCTCCCTCCCACCTTTGAAAGGAAGCTTGGCACCAGCAAGATGGCTCAGGGGATTGATGCCAAGCCTGACAGCCCGAGTTTGATTCCTGGAACCTACAAGGTGGAAGGAGAGAATGGGTACCCTGTGGTACCCATGAGCACGTGTGCACGCGCGCGCGCGCACACACACACACACACACACACTGAATAAAGAAGTAATTAAATAAAGAAATGTAAAATAGCGTGAAAGCAAGCTTTAAATGTGGAGGGCCAACTTCAATAAGATTTGGATGATACTTGTTTTAGGTGAAGAATAATGGATAACAGGAAGATGTTACAGAGCCTCTGCCGTGGTGTGGGGTCCAACGGTAGGATTGCAGTTCATCTGGGGTCTAGAAACTGATGTTTCCATGTACCCGGTGACACTCATGTTCTGCGTGAAATTACATTACTCAGAATAACGCACGATTTCAAACAGAGTCTCCCTTTCTATGATTTGGAGTGCTTCTGCTCTATGTTGAAGAATTCCACCTCTCAGTAAATGCAAAGGAAAATAGGAAACTGAGTAAACAGTCAAGTTGGTTGAGTACAATATCAGGGAAAATAAGTAGTCTAAAAGGATCACTGATCTTTCTAGCAACTTCTCAAAAGATTCTTCCACAGAGAAATTCATTTTTCTTATGCTTCACTTGTCTTTGCCTCCCAGATGTCTCTCTATCTTAATTTAGGGTGCATATGCACAGACCATAATTTAAAAACTCATTTTCCTTTGTTTAGCAGCCCACTGAAACACTTTAAATATGCAAATGTGCACACTGATAGGTTTTTCTATTAGCTTGAGAGACAGACTGTCTCCTGTTAGTATATATTGATTGAATGATGCTAATTCTCAAGAGTCTAGCTAGAACTGCTCAACTTTGCTTGAACCTCACTGCTTTGCTTTATCTTTCTCTTTTTCTGTATGTATACTCACTTCAGTGTATCTCAATAATCTTTTTTCCAAGCATGAAAATATATGTTTGTGTGTATGTGTATGTATATCCTAGTTTTTCCATTAGCAGTAGCACACTAAACATTTTACTTGACTCTTCTTTTCTTTTCTAGTTGACATTATTACCTTTTGAGATAATTTTATAATAATAAAATTTTCCTTATTTCTCCAAATGCCTCCAGAGGATTTCATTCCTCATAGGTAATTAGTCATATATTTATATTAATGTAGAAGAATTAACAGCCTATTTCTACTCTTAAATATTATGAGAATCCCTACTAATACAGCAGAGGAAAATTTTCTGGAAGTGGATAGTTGGGTTAGTTAGGAAATGCTTTTATTTTCCCCTTTCTTGGTTTTGTTTTTGTAGTAATGATCTTGCTATGTGAGCCTGGCTGCCTGGAACCAGGCTAACCTAGAACTTTCAGAGTTCCTCTGAAAGTGTAATCCCTCTCTAGTAAGTGCTGGGATTACAGGTGTGGACCACTATCCCGAGCTCAGGGAACACATTTCACATACTGATAGATGTTAGCAAATTTCTCCAATTTACCTACCCGGAATCTTCACCAACACCATCTACCAGCAAATTTTTGTAACAAGTGGCGTTTTAGATTTTAAACGTGTTTTTTAAAACAGAAAGTCAAGTTGAACATACCAACTATGTTATGCATGCCTATCACATACTGTAGGATATGTTTATTGATATAGGATACAATATAGCCTTGACACACAGTTAGGGAAGACTGACAAGAAACAGTTACTGTGGTCCAAGTATAGCACAATGGGAGCCTGTTTATGTTCACTCAGCACATTCCTGAAGGAGTCTCAATGGAGGCTTCCCGATGACACCGCTCCGTAAACTAAGATCTGATGAGGGTGGAAGATATTGGAGGTGGTGGATATTGGAGATAGAAGAGGAGAATGGAAAGGCAGACAGTAGATGAGATTTGCACACAAGTGAAACTGATCTGAGTGAAACTGATGAAAGTGTGAAGGGGGCATGGGCAAGTCTTCTACCATGCACTCATGGCCTCGGGTACCCACCTCAAGGGCAACTGGAGCTTTACCCTAAGTACGATATTCCATTAGGAATGCTGAGAAGTGGAAGGGTCACATGGTAGAAATGCTTTGGGAAGCATTGAAGAAGGTGGTCCAGGAATTCAGGGCTGTTGGCATTTAACCTAGATGTTTGTGGATCTTGCCATAAAAGCAGCTTAAGGTCCCTTCTGAAGAGGGAGTACAGTATCCCAGTAAAGTAGAAAGACTCACCTCCACCAACTAGCCTGGATATGAAAAAAGGCACTATAAAGATGTTAGGGAAATACGGTGTGTGTGTGTGTGTGTGTGTGTGTGTGTGTGTGTGTGTGTGTATGTGTGTGAAGTGCTGAGCCTCAACAGGTATTCTTTTTTCCTTTCTCCCTGGAAATGTCCCTAGCTCTGTCTTATATAATGTATGTGTGAGAGGAATTGCAGACTATGAGAGCTGGAAGAGGTCTGAGATACCTGTGCTCAGTCTCCTAATTTTAGTCAGGGCAAAAGAAAGGCAGAGAAATCTAAGAATTTGTGTGTGCTCAGGCAAAGTCTGACGGCGATTGCTCTGATTGCTCTCTGGTTTGCCTTTACTAGCACATACATCTACATGTGTAGTTTGGTTACACACACCTACTGCTGAGTATAGATCTTTCTCGTGCTTGCTGACAGTGAAAAACCTCTAATTTAGGAAATGATCTGTCTCAAATACTTTGTAGCCCATCGTTCAAATCGCACAGACTTCAATAATGTTAGAAACAAGAGAGAGAGAGAGAGAGAGAGAGAGAGAGAGAGAGCAGTTGTTAAATTCCTACAGCACAGTTGGTTTCAGCTTAGGGGTCTGAACCGAGCCCCCCCTCCCTCCTCTTGTGAACACACAGCACAGGAACACACAGCAGTAGGGGCTCAGGTCCTCACTTCTGCCTCAGGGATGCTCTCAGCCTTCTGTTTCACCGAGGATCCTGTAATCCGATTCAATCTAATTGATAGTTGTTTAGGGAGCACCTCTAAGCTTTTGGAAGGCACCAAGCGAGGATCTGGGAGAGGGCATTCATGGGTGGAGATGTTCCAGCTTTCTGGAGAAGAACCTGGAGCTTAAATGTAACCACCTCCATAATTCACATGGCTAACGAACTCCCCCTGAGGCTCCTACCAATAATGCTCCAGATATATCCCCCCCCCCGAAAGGTCCCGCACGTCTGGAGGTTTTTGCTTGGCACCAGCTCTGATGCTGCAAGGAGGTGACGGAGAAAATGTTGCCTCGGGCATCTGTCATCAATAGACGGGGACCAAGCCGTGCCCCAGCAGCTCACAAGGGCAAAGCAGCTCCTGTGTCCTGGTCCGCTTCCCCTGTGCGATAACCAGGGTGCAGCAGGAAGGATAGCCTCCAAGTTTGCCCGGACACTCTCCTTTCCTAAAGGCCAGTGTTCGTCCCCAGCGTCCCAAGCCCCGCGGTTCCCCCACCCTTCCCCTCTCTCCTCCTCTGCGGTCCATTGCCTGCAGGCAGAGTTCAAGTTCAGCCTCGGCTTTTGCTCTGGATTTAGAAAAAGGAGAGGGAGGTGGGAGAATTGGAGGGAGCCGGCTGGTCGGGCGAGGCCGAGAGGAGGCGGAGAGAAGTGGCCTCTGATTGGTTGGGGAGGGGGAGTGGAGGCACGGAGTTTCCCACAATGCTCCGGTGCGGTGCAGCCGCGGATGGATGCTGCGGGAAGGGGCTGCCATTTGCTGCCCCTGCCAGCGGCGCGCGGACCTGCCCGCGCTCCCGCCGCCTCCAGCGTCCTCAGCCCGCCCGGCCTCTGCAGCGGCACCGCCTCGGCTTCCTCCGCGGCCGCCGGAGCGGTCGCCATGAACCCCAGCTCCTCGGCGGGAGAGGAGAAAGGGGCGACGGGCGGCAGCAGCAGCAGCGGAAGCGGCGCCGGGAGCTGCTGCCTGGGCGCCGAGGGCGGAGCGGACCCGCGGGGCTCAGGGGCAGCGGCGGCTGCTGCTCTGGAGGACCCTGCGGCCGCCGGACAGAAAGAAAAGGAAGAAGCGCTGGAGGAGAAGCTGAGGGACTTAACTTTCCGGAAGCAGGTCTCTTACAGGTAGGCGCGGAGCTAGTGAGACAGGTGCCACCCAGGGCGGGGGACACTTGCTCTTGCTCCAGAGAGGCACTTCTGTGGAGTTCGGGTTCTCTTTCTCTGTGTCCCTGTCTCTCTCTCCAGCTCTCCGTGTCTTCTCTTCCTCTCCCTCTTTCTGTCTTTGAATGAATGTCTGTCTGACTGTCTGGCTGGCTGTCCGCCCCCCCGGGGGGGGGATATGTTGTTCTCATCCTTTAATTCTGGGTTGAAGGAAAGGAGTGGGGTGCCCCCAGCTTCTCTCTGTAGCATCCAGGAAAAAGGCGCATTTGTAACAGAAGAGAACACCGAGGTCAGAACAAATCAAAACCACATCTGTTAGGGTATGGGATGCAGACCCAGACATGCTCAGTTTAAAGAAAAGCCGCCAAAGTTGCCCCTAGGTTAGTGTCATTTCCAGCACTCGCCCTGCCTTGCAGAGTTCACTGGGTGAGCCTTGGGCACTAATTGGATGGCTGAGATCTGTTCTGACAGGCAGGCGAGAACAACCTAGATAGAAGAGAAATCCTTATGCAAGTTCTCATCTTGAACTCCTCTGTTAAGGAACAGTGGGAGATAGGTCTCTTCTCGTAGGTATGTCAGTGGGTGTTGGCGTTATGTGCACGTGTGTTCTCTCCCTCTCTCAGTGTGTCAGAAGAGGATGTGGGCAGCCTACTCCCAGGCTATGGGTGAGGGTGAGAAGAGATCATACTGGCACCTGCGGGTGGATGTGTTTGTGGCACAAGGACTGTGTATGATGTATGTCCACCCAGGTATGTTTAAAGAAGCCCAAATTGTGTCAGGATCCAAACCACAGTGAGGATTTAATAGGTTCCCTACACTCCTCTCCTGTTCCCAGGCAAGAGAAAAGGTGCTGAGACTACCCTCACTGGTGACTTTTAAAAGTCGAGGCAATAACCAAACGTTGATTATGAAGGGTTGCACTTGCTGGGTCTCAGAGTAATACTTGAAAAGGGGTCAGTGAAAGAATCTTTGTAGCCCTCCTCCTTTTGAGTTAGAAGTCCATTCTAGAAAAACCATCTAAAGTATTAAGCCTGTCACACCATGTTTTGTTATGTAAGCAAAGCAGATGACAGAGAGGTGTGTGGGTTGCGAGGGTGTGCTCTGTTTATGGGGGCAGGTGTGTGAATCATTGGGATCCCCACAGGCATTGCCTGGACTGGAGGCCCCATCACCAGGGCATGTGTCCTGTGTCCCAATGCCCGTTTCTGCTGATTCCTAAATGGTTTTCATAGCCAGGTGGCTGTTGTTGCATCCATTGCTTGCATTTTGTTCTCCGTGCGCGGAGGGAGTTTCCCACCTGAGTCGTTCTCTTAGTTACTCACACAGATCAGATTCAAATGGATCTTCCTTTTTATATTTTCCATTTCTAAAAGTAGGCAGGTGGTGGGGAGTGGGGAAGCTCTAGGGAGGTATGCTAGGGCACAGGCAGTTCTACTTATGATGGTCTGTCTGGCTCTTTGGGGAACAGGGACTAGATTCAGCCTAATTTAGGAGCTGTAAGTTGAGGGGGTGTTATTATGTGAAATACATTGTGTGGTCTGGGCTTCTGGGCTAAGAGAGACTCCTGGGTCATTGGTATTCATGAGACTCCTCATTGGGTAGGGTTGTGAAGCCAGAATTTGCAAGGGAAATCACTTCAGTTTGCCTCTTGGCAGGGGTCAATTCTCTGAGCCTCTCTCCTGGAAAAGCACACTGTTGGGGCTGCAGCTTTCTGGGTGACACGTTCTCACAGGCACGTGGAAGTGTGTACACACAAACACAGACTTGGAAATGGTAGCATTTTGCAAGAGAGGAAAATACATGATATTGGCTTGCCTTGAAACCCACAATGGTGGGTTTTATTTCTTGGATGCTATTTCTTTTTAATAGTATGGAAACTGCACAGTTTCCCAGACAGTGACACTTGGCACACACAGCACCTCAGGTGGCTGGTCAGACTGCTTGCCATCCCCAGGTGTACAGCCTCCACTCTCTGTGGGGGAGAATGGTTGTCACACTCCTCAGGTGATGCTTACAAAAGAAGGTTCCATGATTGACACTTGAACTCACAAACTGCCTAGCCAAACCAAGCCAGACAGTCTCAAAGGCAAGAAGGGCAGTGAGTAGTGATCTCACCTGGCATGTATTTATCCTGGGTAATCTTTGTGTTTTGGTCACTGCTATTTATTTATTTTTAGAGTCACAGCAAATGGTCTGCCTTTTTGCCATGGTGGCCTTTTGTGTTGGACCCAGAAGTAGAGTTGAACCTTATGATTCTGATGAAAGGCTGGTTAGCGATCTGTAAGGAAGGAACATTTTGGGTTGGAGATGGACATTGGCTCCTCAGGCGGTACCCCCACAGCTTCCACCTATCTGATCCTGAGGATTCTGGGCACAGCTTAGGATGGGGGACTGGTGGGAGTTAATGGAGAGGAGTCAGGAAGGCCCCAGGGAATAGATTCTAGGCAGAAGTGTGTAGCTACAGCTTGCATGTAGGGGATCATGTGAGGTAGTGAAGTGGAGATGTGAAGGCAGGTGGAAATGTCTTGAAGAACATGAATATTTGTAAAATGAAAGTTGGTGTGAGAGAAGGGGGCTTTGGAGGAGTGTGTGTGTAGGGGGGGTCTCATTTGCTCCTCTTGTTGCTAGGGAACATATAAGCTAGAGTTTAAAAATAAATGAAGAGTGGGTGGGCATATGCAGTGACTCCTGTCTTTTTAGGAACCAGAGCCCTTTACAAAAAGCCTTTAAATAACCATTTCTGGAGGCAGATTATTCATTTTGCTGACTTTTACTTTGTTAAATAAAATAAACTCCTTTATATACCCCTAGATTTCCCCTCATTATTTTTTTCTTTTTTGGCTATTCATTTGAGGAGATGGTTTTTCCCATGAGTTTTTTTTTTTTGCCCTTCATCTGCACCCCAAGAACAAATAATTCCTGTAGACTGCAAAGCTAATGGTATTAGCAGGTAATGCAAGTGATCAGGCACTTTTCTGGTAAAATTACTACTTCCTTTTTCTTTGCAAATTATGGTGCCGGAACAGATACATATATGTAAATGACTATATAATATGTAGGAACTCTTTTTTTTTTTTAACAGCTGCAAGAATTCTCATTTAAGTCAGTAAAATGGAAAGGAAACCTCCTCCCGAGAATGGCACAGAGAAGGAGAGAGAGAGGATAGCTGGTACTTATTGTGTTCTATTTGCCAGGCAATGGTGTGGGAAGCATTTTAGCACATTGTGTCTTTTTCGTGTGCATGTATGTGCACATATTGTATGCATGTGTGTACATGTGTGCAAACATGGGTGTGAGCATGTGTGTGTGTGTGTATCTGTAGGTATGTGACTGAGGTTCACATTTTCTTTTTAAAATCTCTCTTCACTTTATTTATTGAGACAGGGTCTTTCAGTGAAGTTGGAGCCAACTGGTTCTGGATAGTCTGGCTAGCCAGCTTACTCCAGGAATACGCAAGTTTGAGAATTACAGATGGCCACCAAACCAGCTCTGTTCTTAAATAGATCTCAGTTATCACATCTGAACTCTGCTCCTCATGCCTGCAGGACAAGAGTTTAATCTACTGAGCCTTCTCCCCAGACTTGTATATTGCATCTTATTTGAGCTTCATGGTGGTCCTATAATATGATTATGACTATTTCTGTTTTAGAGAATATGAACCTGAAGCATGGGGCTTAGGCTGGAGGCAAATCTGACTTTAAAGGACTTCCTCTTTAGACTACATCTTTCTGGTTGGTTCCTCAAGTAACCATGTTTCAACTCTCTCCATGTGTATACATGGGTATGTGTGTGTGTGTGTTGACTTTTTACCCCATCTGCAAGATGCTGCAGGTTTCCCTGCTCTTCTTTTCTTTAATATTTTTCATGTTTTATTTAGACAGGGTCTCTGCATGGCTCTGGCTGTCTAGATCCACCCTCATCTGCCCTCTGAGTGTTGGGGTTAAAGGCGTGGGTCACAATGCCCAGCTCTCCCTGCTTGTTCTTATAGGATTTGTTGTTTGGGCTGAGGCTCTTTGCCTTGGCCTCTACAGCTAGTGCCTTCAGAATCCCTCTACTATTTTAAAATTGGAAATGAATATAAATTCATGATCCTCAGTAAATTAGTTTTGCTTCTGAGAACAAAACCACCTCCGAGACACCTGTTATCTCTACAAAGACACCCATGTTAGAAGTTTATGCACTTTTAAAATAATTTCTGCAGGTGCTTTGTAGGTGCAGGGGAGGCTCAGTGCAAAGCTGCCACCTTTCCTCTTTGGGCAACACAGTGAAAGAGAAAGTACAAGCTTGCTTGTAAGGAGGCCTTGGCACTTACTAGTACTTATGAAATCTCCATAGACAGGCTTTAGTTTCTTCACTTGAAAGTCATGGTGGTCATGCTTGACCTTTCTCGCAGGAAGTTTCTGCTATAATATAGAACCCATGGTAATGAATATGGAACTTCTTAGGGTAGACAACTGCTGGAAAAGGGCTCTCTTATTCCTTGACTTTGATGGCCACAAGAGTACAGTTGTCCCTTGGTGGCTGAGGGTTATTAGTTCCAGGACCACTGTGCAGACATCGAAATTTGTTGATGCTCAAGTCCTTTCAGTAAAACAGCATCATATTTGCATATAACCTACAGGCACCTTTTCATAAACTTTAAATCATTTCTATTACTTAAAATACCTAATACAATGTTAATATAATCTAAACAGTTGTCAGATACTATTAATGACAACATGGTATGATTGGTCCAAAAAAATTAGTTAGTTTTTTTTTTTTTTAATATTTTCAATCCATGGTTAGTTGTGTCTATAGTGGTGGAAGTTGTTTTCACAGAGAGCCACTGTCCTCTCATGTTGTGCTCTGTCCCCCAAACAAGGTTGTGTTATTAAAGGACAACTGAGGAGTTGGAAGCTAAGCAGGATAATGTGGGCATGGCTTTTCCTTGTTCTGCAATTAGTCGCATACAGGGAACAATGTCTTCTGAGTATCACCACGTAGTGTTCTTTACAAAGTCAGTTTTAAACATCTGTGCTCTGCTTCATACATTAGTTAGGCAACAACTTCAGGATGGGACAGAAACACTGCTTGTAATCTAATGTCTGTCTTTAGTCATTATTTAGGTAATTCTAAGTGTTGGCTTCCTCACTAGGGACATACACCAGGTGAGACTGCAGATTAACTGCAGTCCAGAGTATGTCTGCTGAGACTGAACACTGAGAGGTTAGATTTGATTTTTTTTTCTTTTGCATGGGAAAGTTTTCACGCTGAGCCCCATGGAGTGGGGGGTTGGGGAAGTTGAATAGCCCTTTGCTTGTGTTCAATTCTGTTGTGGCAACAGTGGCATTGCCTCACAGGGACAAATTAAATTAGAGGAGAGCTAGCTCTTTCCAACATTGTACTTTCTAATCTGAGCATATGAGGACTCCCAGGGAGTGCCAACCTGCTCGCTGCACCTCTTTCTTCTTCTGGGCTGAGGTTGGGATACTTGTTTTCTTTGCCACCCCAAGGTGTACTTGAAGACTCTGTGAGACCAGAGGCATCTGGAGAAACCACAGTTAGCTTTGGGCTTGACATTTGTTCTCCAACTTGGGTTTGCATTGGTCACATTGGTCCTGTGGAGACTGATGATTTCTTCTGAGGTCCTATCTTGTGGTAGTTGCTGCATCCGGTGGCATGTGAGCTCTTTGTCAGATGGATGCCAGAGGACTGAAGACATTCGGACAAAATAACAATGAAACGGATACCAGGGGAAGATGAAATTTGCAAAATTCTAATTGTTTGAGCTGGCTGGAGCATATTGCCAGCCACAGCAAACCAGGCTAATGTGAAAGATTAAAGAAATAAAATACAAGCTAACTCTGTTTGTACACACTGTTCTCACAGTGCCTCTCTGACTTGTGTGCCAGCAAACTCCTCATTAGGTGGGAGCTCTGAGGGCCCACATTCAGGTGGACCTACTTGAGGGTCTTTGTTAGGACTCAGCTGTGATTTCCAGATATGGGAATTAAATTAGAACTTGAACCTGGCATCTTCCAGATGATGGTAGACAATCTAGATACCCTCTTTGAGGCTCAACATAGTCATCTGTAAAATGGGGCACAGCAGTATCTGTCTTGGAGGTTTGGAGACTAAGGGAGTTAGTTACATTATGTGTAGAGTTCAGCTGGGTTAGCTGCCTTGAAGAATCCTGTTCTTCTTGATCAGTAGGTAGAAGATAAATATTTACTGAATGAACAAACTTAAGCATAAACTTTAAATAAGCAGCTACTGTAGCTCTTTCTGGTCCATTGTAAATACCATTTTCCCGTCTTCTGCCTTTCTCTCATGTACACTCTGCTCAGCAGCCCAGCGCAGTTTCTCTGTTTACAACTTCCTCTTGGAGTACCTGCTCTAGCCATCTAGCCAGCTGCTGGAGGCCGGAGGAGGGCAGCAGAAGCTCTTCCTTACCCATCTATTTGCAGCTTGTCAGAGAAAGGCCTTAATTTGCCTTCTGAGCAGCACTAATTAGCTCTCTGGTTCTCTTTCTGTCTGTCTCATCCTTTTCCAAGGGGCAGCATTGATTTTTCTCCCCAGGGAATTTTCTGACCATGTTTCCTTTTGTGAGTAGAACTTTTAACCCAGCATTCCTGGGGTCTGTCCTTATTGTATAGTCTACTCTGTCCAACCACTTCAGCAATCTAGGCTGTATGTTACTTCACTCATCTGTCCTTTAGATGCATCAGAGTGATGTGTGTGCATGCACATGTGCGTGTGTGCGTGCACATATGTGTGTGTAAAGTTTTTATTTTTTTATTTTTTTGATGCAGGGTTTCTTTGTGTACCCCTGGCTGTCCCGGGACTCACTCTGTAGACCAGGCTGGCCTCGAACTCACAGAGATCCACCTGCCTCTGCCTCCAGAGTGCTGGGATTAAAGGCGTGCGCCACCATGCCCGGCGTGTGTAAAGTTTTTTGAAGAACTCTTTAGCTCACTCTGACTCCGAGCTTTTTTTTTTTTTTTTAAAGATTTATTTATTATGTATACAGTGTTCTGTCTGCAGGTATATCTGCAGGCCAGAAGAGGGCACC